>CM056579.1:9267787-9447787 GCA_029721435.1 Gymnothorax reevesii | reverse complement strand
ATTTTGAATTGAAACTGAGCTCGGAATGGATTTTGAAATGGAAAGTGAGTGGGTGTTGAATGTGACAGACTTGTTTCCTCTGAAGAAGTAGGTCATTCCCGTGGGGTTGTAGTAGAGGGCCGTGTCCAGTCGGTCTTTGGGCAGCCCGGTCCCCAGCTCCTTCAGTGGTTTGGGGTACCCCTGCTCCAGATTCGACTCTGTGAACACCCAGTGCCTGTCCCCTGCGGAGGGAGGGAGAGGGAGAGAGAGAGAGAGGGAGAGAGAGAGGGAGAGAGAGATGTAGGTCCCACTACACAGCATCATAGCCACTGTATCACACTCCAGCCTGAGGACTTCTCTGCTTGGGACAAGTTTTCAATGAGCCAGTCAGAAACAAACTCAAATTATGAAGCAATCATTTGTAAACACATACAAATCCTGTATGTACTGCAGGTTTGTCGCGCTGTATCACAGACGTAAGGTCAGGGCAACTCTTCACACTAAATACTTTGCTACACATCAGACTATGAATGAAATGACAAAACCGAAGCTGAGCACATCTGCATGCCAGCAAAACGCTATCAAGGCGTCTCAATCAATGCAGTTCTAGGTAAAGGTCCCCATTTATGAAAATCACATTTTTTTCTTGCATGTAGGAATATCATTTGGTCCGCCCTCGACCGAACATCGAACAAAACATGAAACCAGACTGCCTCAGGATTATTGCTGCAGTGCATCCCTAAGAAATCATGTTTCTGAAATCACCCTACGATATTACCTGGGTTAATTCGTCCTCTGCATTTGAACCACCCTATTCCCTTAGGAGCAGTGGGCAGCCACAGTGAATGACACCTTTATTCTGTGCCCCTTTTGGGGCCCATTTGCATAGTACAGCCCAGAATGGACGTATGTATTTCTGTACTGGCAGCCACTGTTCATGCTAAGCTACCACGCTGAGCGAGCCAATCAGAGCAGAGCTGAGCCTCAGTTCATTAACTGACTGCCCACTCACATCAGCTAACCCTCAAAACACGGAAATACATTTTTTAAGAATATGAAAATCACTTTTCTTGTGGTGTTGAAAACCTATCATGTGGTAAACCTTGTTTAAAAGAGCTCCCACAGGTTATCTGATAAATGATGATATATTACATCATTGAGCAGCAATATCTGCATTTAGCGCTCTAAGGCTTAATAGTAACTGAGGCTACAAGTCAGTCCTCAAGTCTGGGGTTAGACTGACGAAGGCGAGGCTAGCTATAGCAGAGTAAGGCAAACCAGAATTATAACACCATGGGTCTTCACCAACAAACAAACATGCATATATTACCAGGAATCATAGAAGTAAAGGCAAAATGACTTTTAACTTAAAATACAAACCCTTTTTAAAAATAATTTAGAAAACCAAAGCCAAAAACCAAAAGCATTTGCTACCAATATGCTATGGACTGGGGCCTCCTACATTGCAGGAAATTGATTTAAAATGATAAATAAAATGATAAAAAAACTGCATCATAAGTACATATACACATTTGACAAGGGTGTTATTGGTTGCGTGTATGCGCATTATAACAAGGTATGTCAGTCACTTATTCGGTCAAACAAGGACACTGCCTAGCATAGTTCAAGCCCCCTGATTCTTAAAAATAAGATTGAGAATACAATAAAACCTGAATATTAAATAAAAATACGTGTTACTGTGTGTGCACATGTGTGCATGAATGTGTACGAGTAAGATGTATGTGTTTGTGTGTGAGTATGTGTGAGTGGTTTGCAGGTTTGGGGACGCACCCTTGAAGAAGACAAATTTCCCATCAGCCCTCTCATAGGCCGCGTTGATGGAGGAGGGCAACCCCCTCCAGAAGTGGCCAATCGGCATAGGGTATCCATCCAAGACCCGGTTATTACGCACTCGCCACAACCACTTGTCCTACAGGAGATCAGCATACAACTCTATTAACATACAACACACAGACCCATCACAGCCATTTATCCTACAGGAGATAAACATACAACTCTATTAACATACAACAAACACACCCAACACAGCCACGTATCCTACAGGGGATAAACATACAACGCTATTAACAGACAATACACAGACCCATCACAGCCACTTATCCTTCAGAAGATAAACATACAACACTATTAACATACAACATACACACCCAACACAGCCACTTATCCTACAGGAGACAAACATATAACGCTATTAACATACAACACACAGACCCAACACAGCCACTTATTCTACAGGAGATAAACATAAACACTACTAACATACAACACACAGACCCATCACAGCCACTTATCCTTCAGAAGATAAACATACAACACTATTAACATACAACATACACACCCAACACAGCCACTTATCCTACAGGAGACAAACATATAACACTACTAACATACAACACACAGACCCAACACAGCCACTTATCCTACAGGAGATAAACATACAACGCTATTAACATACAACACACAGACCCAACATAGCCACTTACCCGACAGGAGACAAACATACAATGCTATGTACATACAGCATACACACCCAACACAGCCAAATATCCTACGGGACATAAACATACACACCCATCACAGCCACTTATGTAACAGGAGATAAACATACAATGCTATTTTGTACATACAACATACACACACAACACAGCCAAATATCCTACAGGAGATAAACATACAACACTATTAACATACAACATACACACTCATCACAGCCACTTATCCTACAGGAGATAAACATTCAACGCCATTTACATACAACAAACACACCCAACACAGCCAAATATCCTACAGGAGATAAACATACAACACTATTAACATACAACATACACACCCATCAAAGCCACTTATTCTACAGGAGATAAACATACAACACTATTTACATACAACATGCGAACCCAACACAGCCACTTATGTTACAGGAGATAAACATATAACGTTATTAACATACACACCCATCACAGCCAATTATTCTACAGGAGATAAAACACACAACATCACAACCATATTAAACACACACACACCAGTGGCGGCACGCAAACTGGTAATCAATAAGCTCAAACAATCCCTTTAAATTAATGATTGGTCATGACTAGTTTTGGGGGTAACGCATTAAAAAGTGACGCATTACTGTAATCAGATTACATTCATTAGTAACGCAGTAATGTAACACATTACTTTGATAACTTAAGTAATCGCATCGCAGTAACTAATAAATAAATTATCTAGTCACTTAGATTACTTTAAATTCTTCAACTATCGGCAGGACGGGAGGTCAGAAAAACGTCGTCTTCTTCTTCCTTTTGAGTTCTTGGCGATTGAGACTGAGGACAAAGAAACAAAAGAAACATCTTTGGTTCATGCGTGTTTTTGCCAGGACTGTAGCCTTGTACTCGACTCACTTTTCTGTGAAGTGCTGTTTGGGCTGATTTTTACTACTTTGCTGTTGGCTTTGCTGTATTAAAGAGCATGAAAGAGAGATCTTGTGTTTGTCCTCCTTACTAGACTAAAGATTTGTGCTGATCTGGGCATACGCCGATTTTAACATGATTTGGTGAATTAAGTTACGGTGAATTTCAGATGATGGTGCTGAGAAATGCGAAAGTAACTAGTAGTGTAAGTATTTATTTTCAGCAGTGAGTAATTCAGTAAGGGATTACTTTTTTTTTTAAAAGTAACTAATAATGTGTAATGCATTACTTTTTAGAGTAACTACCCCAACACTGGTCATGACCTGTTTTCAATCATTCATTTAAATTACCATTTCAGAAACTCCAAAAACTTTCAACATTATCAGGTGTGGCCAGTTTTCATTTATAACGCATATCGATGATGACTCTGGACTTCTGACGCTTTTCTTTACTCAGGGGTTGGAAGCAATGCTTGTGTTTCATGATTTAAATGAAATAAGATCATGTAAAACATCTTTATGCAGTTCCACTGCTTCCAACCCCTCCTGCACAAGGACTTCACTTCCGCGTGAGATTCTCTTACATAAGAGTTGAGTCAATTATTGCAGACTACAGCAGAGGAACATAAATATGCCACTTAAACTTACACCGAATGCGTGAGAGTTGACAGGTGTGCATTATAAATGAAAATAATGTTAATGATAATGTTGAGAGTTTTCGGAGTTTCAGTAATGGTAATTTAAATGACAGATTGAAAGCAGGTCAAGACCAGTCATTCATTTTAAGGGATTGTTTGAGCTTCCCCTATCACCAGTACACCAGCCGCCACTGCAACACACACACACTGCAGCCACTTATCTCACAGGAAATAAAACACACAACACTAATACCATACAACACACACACACACAACACCATTAACATACAACAAACACACATAACACTATTAACATAAAACACACACATCCGCCACTGCCATTTATCATATAGGAAATAGAGCATACACACCATTAACACATATAACCATTAAACATAAAGCACACACTCACAAAATCATTAACATACAACACACACAGCATTGTTAGTACACAACTCACACACACACACAGATCTCGCACAGACATGCGTATGTGAACACACACTCATCCTGCATGTGAATCAGTAAAATTGTCTTCAGTGCACCTTGAAGACAAACATCTCTCCCCTCAGGATGGCGATGGAGTCGAAGTGCCCCTCGCAGATATCAGGGCCGCTAGAGGGGGGTCGGTCTGGCTTCAGGGGGGGGCGAGTTGGACGGGGGGGTGGGGGAGGGGGAGGTTGGCCCCCAGAACTGGCTCCTGTGGGGGAGATAACATGAGAACCTGCGTGTATGTGTGTGGGTGTGTGTGTGTGTATCTTAAACTCTCAGACACACAAAGCATCACAACACACAGGCGAAACGACGCCTCCACAGAAATGTTTTAGGAATGCAGCTAGATTCTTGTGGAAAGGTTATGATAAAATCATGCAAACACAGCTGGAATATTGTGGGAACGCTGCAGAAATGTTGGGACAACCTCACTGAGTGCAGCAGGAATGTTGCAAAAATGCTGCATGGGAATTATGCAGGAATGCAGCGGAAATGTATAAATTTCGCAGGGGAACGCAGTGAATATGCTGTCAGAACACTTGGAAATCTGAGCCGATGATGTCATCAGCTTGATGAAAGGTGTGAAAATGCCGTTGGAACGTGATCTCGAGAGAATCCTTGGGGATCACTGTTGAAACGCTGAGAGTAGGAATTAGGAAAGTCTCGACTGCTCACCGTAGATCTGCTGAATGCCGCGACGGTCGTCTGCCGGCAGCACAAAGTTCTCTGTGTCCATCCACTGGTAAAACGGAGCCATTATGGCCGATGGATCACCGGAATGTTCCAGGCCCAGGGCGTGTCCCAACTCATGTACCGCCACCAGGAACAGATCATTACCTGAGAACACATCAGAGATTAGAAAATGCCCCACCCTAGGACTCTGCCCTTCCCTCAACCCACTCTTAGACTTCACCTCTCTCATGTCCCACCCTGTCTCCACCTATGACTCCACCCCTCCCATGCTCCACCCTCAAACTCCGCCCCTTCCGTGCCACTCCCTAAGACTCCACCCCTCCACGCCCCACCCCATACTCCGCCCCTCTTATACCCTTTGCGGAACACCACCCTTCTCTCCTGCCCCTCCCCTAAGCCCCGCCCCTCCCTCTCATACCCCTCTAAGCCCCGACCCTCTCTCATGCCCATCCCCAGGGCCCCAGCCCATTCTCATGCCCCTCCCCTGAGCCCCACCCCTCTCTCATGCTCCACCCCAGGGTCCTGCCCTTCTCTTACCTCCTTGGTCTGTGGTGCTGTAGGTCCAGGGCTCAGCAGCATCGAAGTGAGTGTCGCCCCCTATGCCCTGCCCAGGGAAGTACGCGTGCGCCAGGAAACCCCCTTCCCCGTCAAACGGGGTGCTGTCACCGTGGAAACCCTCACCGAAGAACAGCATTATGTCAGCGAAGTTCTCCACCTTGTCCCGGATTCGATGGTACGGTATCTCCCGGAAACGTAGTGGGGTCACGCTCTCCCATACTTTAAACGCCCGGCGGATCGCCTGGTAGGTGTTATACTCCCCGACTTTAGGGGTGTAATTCTGTATGCTGGAGACACAGAGGGGCCGGGGGGTGGGGGGTGGGGGGGGTTGCATGGTGAGGGACACACGTGTATCCAGGCCCTCTGAGTAAACTTAGGGTCTGTTCAATTCAATACAATTTATTTATTTTGTATAGCGCTTTTCACAGAGATTCTCACAAAGACGCTTTACAGTGAGAGATTAAATAAATGAAAGGGCAGTGCCCAGCCTGATCCCCACTACAGCAAATGAGGCAAAAAACTCCCAGTAGGGAGATAAATCCTCAAACAGTGGTGAGAAAAAACTCCCCAGTGGGAAGGAATCTCAGGAGGAACCCGGCTGTAGTGGGGAAGCCCATCCTCCGCGGGCTAGCAAGTTAATAACTAAAAACTAAAATAGAATGAAATGGCAAAAGAGTTCTATTTAAGTTCATCTGAGCAGTGGCATCGGTAGCTTCAGGAAGTGGCATGTCGAGTGTCTGTTCACTGCTTCCTGTTCACTGAAACCCCGCTGGAAGCCACAATACAGCAGCCATTCTGTCATTCTCTTCATGATCCATAACAAACAAGCGTGAAATACTCACAACCCTCGCACAGTTTTCCCTTCTGGCTAAGGAACGAAACGTAAAAGAAGGCTGACAGACTGACAGGAGGACAGACGGAAGTACATAAAGGGACATCGACACTATCTTATGGATTAATAAGTAAGATTTTGCGCTAAAGTGTTGAAGGGAAACGGAGGTGACCTCTCGCCAGAGACGGCTCACCCGAAAGTGACCTTTCGCCAAAGATGGGTCACCTGAAGGTAATCTCTCGCCAGAAACTGCTCACCTGAATGTGATCTCTCGTCAGAAACGGCTCGCCTGAAGGTGATCTCTCGTCAGAAACGGCTCACCTGAAGGTGATCTCTCTTCAGAAACGGCTCACCTGAATGTGACCTCTCGTCAGAAACGGCTCACCTGAAGGTAATCTCTCGCCAGAAACTGCTCACCTGAATGTGATCTCTCGTCAGAAACGGCTCGCCTGAAGGTGATCTCTCGTCAGAAACGGCTCACCTGAAGGTGATCTCTCTTCAGAAACGGCTCACCTGAATGTGACCTCTTATAAGAAACGGCTCACCTGAATGTGATCTCTCGTCAGAAACGGCTCACCTGAAGGTGATCTCTCGTCAGAAACGGCTCACCTGAATGTGATCTCTCGTCAGAAACGGCTCACCTGAAGGTGATCTCTCGTCAGAAACGGCTCACCTGAATGTGATCTCTCGTCAGAAACGGCTCACCTGAAGGTGATCTCTCTTCAGAAACGGCTCACCTGAATGTGACCTCTTATAAGAAACGACTCACCTGAATGTGATCTCTCGTCAGAAACGGCTCACCTGAATGTGATCTCTCGTCAGAAACGGCTCACCTGAAGGTGATCTCTCTTCAGAAACGGCTCACCTGAATGTGACCTCTTATAAGAAACGGCTCACCTGAATGTGATCTCTCGTCAGAAACGGCTCACCTGAATGTGATCTCTCGTCAGAAACGGCTCACCTGAAGGTGATCTCTCGTCAGAAACGGCTCACCTGAATGTGATCTCTCGTCAGAAACGGCTCACCTGAAGGTGATCTCTCGTCAGAAACGGCTCACCTGAATGTGATCTCTCGTCAAAAACGGCTCACCTGAAGGTGATCTCTCTTCAGAAACGGCTCACCTGAATGTGACCTCTTATAAGAAACGGCTCACCTGAATGTGATCTCTCGTCAGAAACGGCTCACCTGAAGGTGATCTCTCTTCAGAAACGGCTCACCTGAATGTGACCTCTCATAAGAAACGGCTCACCTGAATGTGATCTCTCGTCAGAAACGGCTCACCTGAATGTGATCTCTCTTCAGAAACGGCTCACCTGAAGGTGATCTCTCTTCAGAAACGGCTCACCTGAAGGTGATCTCTCTTCAGAAACGGCTCACCTGAATGTGACCTCTTATAAGAAACGGCTCACCTGAATGTGATTTCTCGTCAGAAACGGCTCACCTGAATGTGATCTCTCGTCAGAAACGGCTCACCTGAAGGTGATCTCTCGTCAGAAACGGCTCACCTGAATGTGATCTCTCGTCAGAAACGGCTCACCTGAATGTGATCTCTCTTCAGAAACGGCTCACCTGAAGGTGATCTCTCTTCAGAAACGGCTCACCTGAGTGTGACCTCTTATAAGAAATGGCTCACCTAAATGTGATCTCTCGTCAGAAACAGCTCACCTGAATGTGATCTCTCGTGAGAAACGGCTCACCTGAATGTGATCTCTCGTGAGAAACGGCTCACCTGAAGGTGATCTCTCTTCAGAAACGGCTCACCTGAATGTGACCTCTCGTCTCTCCCACTTCAGTCCCTGGATGACATAGCGTTTCCTCCGGAGGTTGCTCTTCAGTTCCGTGCCAAACTTATCCGGGACGCCACACCGCGGCCGCTTCATCGCCCTGGCAACCACACCAAACCCACCAATGAGCACACACAATGGGTAGAGCTAGAATTTACAGCTAGCAGTGACATGCCAATTAGTGGACTTAGGGTGAACTGAGTCCTGCTTAAATAGGGCGGTTTCACGCTCAAGAGTCAGGAAAGCAGCATGCTCCTGATTGGTGGAGGTGTAGCAGCAAGCGGGGCTTACTCTATGGTCTGTTGGTTCATAGAGCCGGTGACCTGCAGGCCATAGAACCTCTGCATGGCAGCAATTGCTGTGGTGATGGATTTGGGAGAGCGAAGCGCCTGGGCACGGACGTCACCTGGTGGGAGGTAACCATACTGCTGCAGCCACGCCTAGGGGCGGAGCCAAAAATAGTACTGTCAGGGACAGTTCAGTTTTAGACATGTCAGATGCTAAGCCATAATGCTCTTTAAAAAGAATGATAGCAACCGTTAGCAAATCTTCGCTTCAGTGCGAAAGAGCACACTGGGGATTATGGGTTATAATCATACAAGTCAGCACTAGGCCTGTTATTAGCCAGGAAAAATTAGCTGAAGTCCAGGGGAACTTCACTGAGGGTACACATTCACCAGTGAAAGCAAAAATAAATCCCTAATCCAATATTTTCTGCTCCATCCATGTCAAAATAAGTGTCTGCTGTAAAATGTGGTGAATTATATGAAAGGCGTGACAATATTCACGCAGCTGAAACAGCTGTTTTGAAGAAGATGCTCTTTTGCGATGAAGAATTGCACAAAAGAAGATCACACTACATACATATTCGAGCTAAACACACACATCTGGATTCCATTACACATCCTCTGTTCTGTCCCTGCCCACGTCTCCAACCAATAGAATCTCTCACTGCACTCAACCCAGGGGGCTGGGTTATGCACATCACCACAGTGAGATACACGCCACCTCAAAAACAGCATCTCCAAACAAATGATAATATTAATCTGCAAAAACATCATTTTAAGCAAGCTGTTTGCATTTGTCAAAAGACAGGAAGTTAACTGAATCATTTAGTTTCCAAAGGGCCCAACTTCAATGAATTAGAGGTCTGCATATCTTCTAACAAAAAAGGGAACTTTCTTTTAATTTCAGCCAAAGACACTCTATTGTAAAGAAATAAACTAAAAATAAATGGGTCATAACATATGGACAAAAAAATGAATCAAATTTACCCGTTCTTGAAAGTGTTCCTTTGAGTTGGGCCCTTTTGAAACTCGAGGATTCAGTTCAAACCTTAGAGCACTCAATGCAGCTGTTGTTGCTCAATGATGTAAGATATCAAAATCAAAGCTGTTGAAAACCTATCACGTGGCACCTCGTGGGAGCTCTTTTAAACAAGACGCCACATGATAGGTGATCAACAGCACAAGATAATTAAATTAATATTTTAAAAAAATTTCTTTTAGCGCTTTCAGGGTTAACCAGCTCCAACTCAAACAAAAGCCTCCTCTCTATCAAGGTGTATGGTATATTGATGTAACTAGATGATCTGAAGTTATGAGTCAAAAATGACATTCATATCCAGAAGATATCATAACAATGTGCCCTTAACTCTCTATATACACTGTAATGCAAGAGCAATCGATTAACAATCCCAGTGTGAACCTTCCTGCTCTGATGACTGCGAAGAGATTTGTGGACCAGTGCTGGTGAGTGATCCAGGAGCGCCATGTGTTTCCTTAAAGCGTAAAATCTGAAAGTATCTTTCCCCAAGTTTAAAATCCAAAATTGTGAGCATGCTTGAAAGAGTTCTGAGCCTGACTTTGGCTCTTTGGGTCAGGACTAAAACTAAAACTTGTCTTTTTAGAGTAGATTTCAGAACATTGATTTTCTGATTAGCGGCGAGACCACAGTTAAAGGGCAGCCCCACCTCCAGCTCTGTACCCAAGAGAGGCGAAGTCAGCGGGACAGAGCAGGGAGCAGGACAGCCCTGCCCAGGGCCATCACACCACACATCACTTTCCTCCTTAACGACATCAACCACAGAGCACTGAGGTCACTGCAATCCCAGCTACTTAGCATGCGGTGTTGGAAGTAAAATCCCTTTCGAAATTGAAAATGGGGTTTGGACACTTAATTTTATGAGCCGGTTCGCTCCGAGATTAGCCTGCGGGGTATACGGATGAATGTGATCACATCAAATTTGCAGTTTATTGACGAAATTGTTCATCTCTTGGATTTCTGGTCCAGTTCATTGTCCACTCATGCAAACTAACCACAACACAAACGCATAAGTAGCCCCTGATTTGTCCCTGGCCAAAGAGGTACCACAGTTTCAGAGAACATCCACAATGTAACTTGACAAATACCAATCAGTGACATAAAATGCCATTTGCGGTCTCCAGGAAACCAACAAGCCAGCAACCAAGAAAACTTTTTACACAGAGGGCTACTCTTAGGCAGCTCAGATGTGATGCATACAACTCAATAGAGAGTGACTATTTCACAATTTGGTTAGCCAGCAAGTATTTATATGAGCCGAATATGACTAGCTATGCCAGTAAACTAGCTGGCTAGCTAGCTAGTTTGCAGGCTTAGCTAGTTAAATTTGATGCACATTAATCAATAAAAAACTGTAAATAATTAGTTCACTGTTATTTACGGTTGTTTAGTTAGGGAGCAAGCATTTATATGCACCAAATACTGTATAACTAGCTAAACCATGTGACACTATGCAGGGCTGCATGGTGGATGGGAGATACATTCCCCAGAATTGGCTGCAGACGGAACTACCAACCAAGATGGCCACCAGGGAGAGAACTACATTTCCCTGAAAGAGGGCTGGGAAGGCTGGGTCTCGCACCGCAGGGGATCAGCAGCTTAAATGGGTCCATTAAGCCTATATAAGAAACTGAGCAGCAAACAGAGGGGGGACGGAAGGGTGGAAGTAACTGTGGCTTGCTTTGCACGGTGCTGGAAAAACATGATTTCGACTCTTTTTTGGAAATTACTTGTTGTAAGTTGTCTTTGACTCGTTAAAGAAGGTGATTTTTGTTGGTGATTGTTTGAAGGAAACGCGTTTTTGAGTTTGAACCTTTTGCAGCCTTGGGGAAAATAAAAGTTCTTTCTTTTTGAACCCTCCTTGAGTACTTTCTGGCATCCTCCGCACTGCCCAACCTTAACTTCCTGTGGAACAGCCTCTCATAGTGTCACAACCAGCAAACTACCTGGCTCAGCTAGCAATACTTGGTGCAAATAAGTCAATAAAAAACAGTGAATAACCATTATTTCGCTACTAAGCTAGTGGTGATTCACGAGCCTAGCATTAATATGCACCAAAAAAAGCCAACTACCTGCTAGCTCGCTAGCTGAGCAAACAAGCTAGTTTTCTGGCTCAGGTAGCTACATTTGGTGCATATAAATCAGCAAATTATGATTAATTTACTCCTTAACTTATGATAGATGAGCAAGCAGTGATGACTCAGCTCAGTAGCTAAGTCACTCATGCATTGACAAGACTGATTAGCTAGCTCATTTGGAAGCTACCAAGTTTTTACACAAACAAACGCTGATCAAAGATGCTTGGCTATTAAAGTAAATTGGCATTAGCTACATTACTCAATACCTAGCTTGGTTAACATAATGTTGCAGACCTTAGTAGCTAAATAATTTGCACAGTCTCACAAGGCTAAGCTATCAAATATGGCAAGGTGCTGGATAATTTCTAATGCAACATCTGAATTAATTCTGTTCGGGAATCAGGAGAGGCACGGGATGTGTAGTTTTTAGACTAGAAAGGGGAATAGCATGTCAGCAAAAAATTAAAATGATTTAAATTATAGTTTACTGCAGTCGAGAGACATGACATTTGGAGTAAGTTGGAAATAAAACCCAAAATCTCAAAAACGATGGAAGCTTGAAAACAACGGGAAGTACTTCAAAAGTGAATATTTCGTTGTCACCTAAGTACTCTATTGTGTACTGAAAAATTGATGAGGTGACAGTTGCAGTATGAATTCTGGCTGTTAGTGGCAGTAGTGAGCGCAATGCTGCAAGTAAGATTCCACCTGGGAAGAAAGTGGCATCCACCTTGGATTTTACACGGGTTGAATAGAATTGAATGTAAATAAGTGTAACATTAATGTGAATAAATTGTGTTTTTATCACGTTAAATGCACCTTTCATCGATATAAAGTCGGCTGAAAAGTAGTGGACAAGTTCATCTTGCATCCATTGAGTTCGTTTTTTTTAAATTTAAAGTGAGGTAACTTTATTAGCCCTTAAAGCCTAAAATGGGCACTTCACCAGCCTCTCGATCCAAGACCATTATATGCAATTACTGTATTTGTGTGTCTCAGCAGGAGTGCGTGTGTGTCTCAGCGGGAGTGCGTGTGTGTCTCAGCCGGAGAGTGTGTGTGTCTCAGCCGGAGTGTTTGTGTCTCAGCGGGAGAGTGTGTGTATCAGCTAGAGTGTGTGTGTGTCTCAGCGGGAGTGTGTGTGTCTCAGCCGGAGTGTTTGTGTCTTAGCGGGAGAGTGTGTGTATCAGCTAGAGTGTGTGTGTGTCTCAGCGGGAGTGTGTGTGTCTCAGCCGGAGTGTTTGTGTCTTAGCAGGAGAGTGTGTGTATCAGCTAGAGTGTGTGTGTGTCTCAGCGGGAGTGTGTGTGTCTCAGCCGGAGTGTTTGTGTCTCAGCGGGAGAGTGTGTGTCTCAGCCGGAGTGTTTGTGTCTCAGCGGGAGAGTGTGTGTATCAGCTAGAGTGTGTGTGTGTCTCAGCGGGAGTGTGTGTGTCTCAGCCGGAGTGTGTGTGTCTCAGCCGGAGTGTTTGTGTCTCAGCGGGAGAGTGTGTGTCTCAGCCGGAGTGTGTGTGTCTCAGCCGGAGTGTGTTTGTGTCTCAGCCGGAGAGTGTGTGTGTCTCAGCGAGAGAGTGTGTGTATCAGCCGGAGAGTGTGTGTATCAGCTGGAGTGTGTGTGTGTCTCAGCCGGAGAGTGTGTGTGTCTCAGCCGGAGAGTGTGTGTGTCTCAGCGAGAGAGTGTGTGTATCAGCCGGAGAGTGTGTGTGTCTCAGCGGGAGTGTGTTTGTGTCTCAGCGAGAGAGTGTGTGTATCAGCTGGAGTGTGTGTGTGTCTCAGCCGGAGAGTGTGTGTGTCTCAGCCGGAGAGTGTGTGTGTCTCAGCCGGAGAGTGTGTGTGTCTCAGCGGGAGAGTGTGTGTGTCTCAGCGGGAGAGTGTGTGTATCAGCCGGAGAGTGTGTGTATCAGCTGGAGAATGAGTGGTTCTGTCAGACATTCAGGTAACTATTTAAGGCTTAAGAGCTGAGGGTAGAAGAACAGGAGAACACACCTATGTCTGGTGTGAGAAAACCCAGGCTGCGAAATCTCAGACACACACCATCCACAAGCAACACAAGAGAGCATACTGTCTCAGACAGCTCTAATCATATATGATAAAAAAAAAATCAAAGAGTCAGTTACACAAATAAGCACATGGATTGAAAAATCAGCCTCACCAATAAACACACGGATTAAAGATTTGGCTTCACCAACAGACTTAGGAAATCAAATTTCAGTATAGCCAATAAGCATGGATTAAAAATTCAGTTTCATCAATTAACATACAGCAAAAAGATTCAGCTCCATCGATTAACAGATGTATAGATGAAGTAACTTTACCGACCAACACAAAGTAAAGAATCATCATCAGTAATAAACATCTGACTAAAAGATCCAGCTTGAGTAAATGATGGTTCAAGTAAGGAATATTTCAGATGAAGCAGAGTAAAATTAAGCAGACGGAGTCTGCAGGACCCAAATCCTCCCCAGTGGGAGGCACTGTTGAGTAATATGTGTGTATAGCGTGTGTTTGAGTGAGCGTGTGAGTGGTTTACTTACTGAGCTAGTGTCTCTGTTTAGCACAAAAACATAAGGTCTATGTATTCACCCAAATGCTAGCCTGTGAGTAAGGGTTTTGATTGGTCAGTTTGTAAACCTATTGGACAGCGCATTTCCTCTCAGGTGTAATTCAGTCTGACCTCCCTTTAGAGCATGTGTGAGTCAGAGTGCTGTCTGCCCCTGAGTCAGAGGCTGCACAGAGCCACTCTTCAGTCTGCTGTGATGACTGCACTATACACACACACACACACACACACACACACACAATGTGTATATGCATGTGACAGAGAGGGAGAGATAGAAAGAGAGAGAGAGTACATGCATGTCCATATATACAACCTCAGTTTTGAATAATATATCATGAACTATAAAACCATCATACAAGATACCAAACATCATGCCCACATCATCCACATAACAAACATCATAAACACATCGTGCACAACAGCACACATCATGCACCATGACAAACATCAAATGCACATCATGTACAGGGCTGGCAAACATGGTCTCCGTAAGGGAAGGTCATGCCTAACAAACCCTCTGGAATTTTTTGAAGAGGCCACCAAGACTTATGACCAGAGCAGGTCTTATGACATCATATACCTGGATTTTCAGAAAGCATTTGATACAGTACCGGGTAAGAGACTAATTTTTTAAATGAGCTCCATTGGAGTTACAGGAGGTATTCTGAAGTGGATTCAAAACTGGTTACAGGACAGAACAAAAAGAGTAGTGGTCAGTGGTATCTCATCTGAGCTGGGTATGGTGGGGAGTGGCGTCCCCCAGGGATCGGTGTTGGGACCCCTGCTTATCCTCATCTACATTAATGACCTTCATAGTAATATTGAGAGCAGATTGGTTAAATTTGCAGATGATACTAAATTGGGGGGTTTGGCAAACAGTTTAGAGCCCAGTAAAGTGATTCAGGATGATTTGGATAGAATCCAGAATTGGGCAGAAATGTGGCAAATGAAATTTAATGTAGCATAATGTAAAGTGGTACATGTAGGTAATAAAAAGATTAGACGGGATTACTTCATGGGAGGTTTAAAACTGGAATGTGCTGTACACGAGAAAGATCTGGGAGTGATTGTTGACCAAACCCTCACAGGTTCTAGCCATTGTGGCGTAGCAGTTAAAAAAGCCAATCGGATGCTGGGATACATTGCCAAAAGTGTTGAGTATAAATCCAAGGAGGCCATACTTCTCTGGTACAACACATTCGTCAGACCACTTCTGGAGTATTGTGTACAGTTCTGGGGACCATACTTTAAGAAAGATAGACAAAAGTAGAAGCTCTAGAAAAAGTTCAGAGAAGAGCCACTAAGCTAATTCCAGGTATAAAAGATAAAAGCTATGAGAAGAGGCTGAAGATCCTTAATCTCTTTAGTCCTAGGAAAAGGTGACTTTGGGGTGATCTGATTGAGGTCTTTAAATATGTTAAAGGGATTAACAAAGTGAATTATGTAGGATTCCTTCAACCAAGCTTTGTTAGTAGAACTCGGGGTCACAAATGGAAGTTGTCCAAAGGTAAATTTAGCACAGATATCAGGAAATATTTTTTCACGCAGAAAGTAATCTCAGTGTGGAATAGCTTGCCTGACCAACCTTGGGAATTTTCAAGAACAGGCTTGATTTAGCACGAGATACCATTGAGTATTTGAAGTAATAGATACACTACAGGAAAAAGAAACTGGCGAGCCTAGTTGGGCTGAACAGCCTTTTCTCGCCGCTCATATTATGTTATGTTATGTTACAATTATGCGGTTCATAAACCCATCACACACCACAACAAACTTCATACACACATCATCATCCACCATGACAAAAATCATGGACACGTACCGTAACAAACACTGCATAACATAGCAAACATCATACACATATCTTACACCGTGAACATCATAAACACATCATCTTCCATAAAAACCTCTTACACACATCATTATATGGCTCATCTCGCAACCTGCACACATTATTTAATCCACAAGTTAGCATATCAAAGGTTGATTTCACAAATGACATTTGCCTTAGGAGACTGAAGTCTATCCAATTACAACCCCAATTCTGAGTAAGCTGGCACATCATGGAAAATGAAATTAAAATCAACAAGCTGGCCGCGAGGCCTACAGTCACCCGTCGCCAAAATAAATATGTACCCTGTGACCTTAAAGGAGGTCAATTCTTTTCAACATGAAAGTGAATATTTTGTAAAAGATGGCAAGGAACTGGATCCATAGAATTTGTCCATCGGGTTAAAGAGAATGCCGCAAAACACCACAGTGAACATTTTTGAGCTTGTAAATCAAGTTTGAAAAACAGAGGTGAAGTACCAATATTTGACCTGCTAATTGCAAATAAGGTCAAATAATAGGTCAAGGTAACTGATATTAAACAGGAAACTGGTTCATAATCTAATCTTCTTCTATGCAGAACTTGGGGTCTGTAACCCATTTTCTTCTTGAGTTATTGTGTTAGTGCCACTTTTCAGACAGATGGACGGACAGACTGACAAACGGACACAGGCATGCACGCATGGACGGGTGCATTCCTGTGTCTCCCTTTCGCCTGAGGTGACGGGAGACAAAAAGGACTGAGTTGTAAAGTCCATGTAGAGTCAACTATACAGAAAACAGTAAGACCGCATTATATTATGGTCAGTAAATTTAATTTCCTATTGCAAATATACAATATAATAACAGCAGAAGAGTCCCAAAAAGCATAGGCACTGTCAATTGTTCACCACTGTGTAACATCATCATCCTAAAATAAATCGAGGATAACTCTGTCCGCCTGTCTAAATCCATTTTGCTCTTCAATCGCTTTGCCCATCAATCTGAAACTGCACATGTGCATTGAGCATTCAAATAGGCCAGGTCTGACAAAACTCATTTTTTCCATTTTCCAAAATTTGAGCTGTTTTTGAGCAAATTTTAACGTGTTAACAAGCATTTTGGGCAAGTCTGCACATCGCCGTAGTGCACACATTCCCGGGAGCGGCCAACTGTGTTTTTAATCACAACGATAAATATCTGGGCTCTAAGGAAACCCACTAGTAAGCAAAGTTTCCCCCTCTTCAGCCATGCAATTGTGCAGGGCCTTTACGGTCATATATTTTGTTTCATAATCCACAGTGCGTTCGTAATCGGAGACAGATCAGGACTGTAGGCAGGCTCATCTGACACTCTCTGCTCAGGCAGCCGCGGACTTGTAATTTCAGCAGAGTGTGATTTCCTTTGTCTTTCTAAAAAATGCAGGGACCTCCATGGAACAGACGGCTCGATGCCAGCTTATGTCGTCCCAAAATTTTGTTTGTCTTCTTAGATTAATGGAGCCCTTCGATAAGTGACCCACACCATATATACTGGCACATCCCATGAGAGAAAAAGGCTTTTGGACCAGACGCTGGTAACATCTTGGGTTCTCCTAGTTGTCTACAATACAGAGAACACTGTGGCTGTTTATTAATTAATTTTTTTTTTCCTGAAAACCAATTGAATTGTTGACTTGTCGGGCCACAGAACACACTTCTCCTGTGCTTCAGTCCGTCTTAGACGATACCGAGCCCAGAGAGGTTGGCGCTGCTTTGGACGCTGTTGATATTCAGCTTCAGCTTTGCATATTGAAGCTTTAACTTCCATCAGAGACCTTAACCCATTAATGACCAGAGTCCCATTTTTTGGTCGCAGCACATTTTAACCTCTGTAACCCAAGTGAAGCATAACTGTGACTGAGCTGCTGTAAGTTAATGAAGGGAAGTAACTCTCACCCAGGAGAGGTGCTGATGAGAGCAGAGTCCCCTAACAGCAGTGCTGGGGGCCACCATTTGCACAAATTTCTTGAATCTGTAACAGCGCTATGTGATGCTCTTAAAAGTGAGGGCGCCGTTTTCTCTGAGAGACATTTTTATATGACACTAAGAACAAAAATTGGAGATTATTGCTTTATATAAATGTGTTCTTCTCAAAAAATGATTTTTTTTCACGCTTTCAACCATCTGTGTACATCTGAAATGGCACCTACATATTTGAGGTCCTTGATGACAAAACACGGTGATTATTTTTCACCAGAAATTATGTGTTACACATTCATTGTACACCAATAATAAGATAAAATATACTTTATTGAACCCCATGGGGTACTGTGTCCTCTGCATTTGACCCATCCTATAGTTAGGAGCAGTGGGCAGCCACAGAGCAGCGCCTGGGGACCAACTCCAGTTCTAAAGCCAGTTCCTTGGTCAGGGGTTCTGGTAGGAGTGTTCCTGTGATTCTTCGTTTTTTTTTGGGTGGGGGAAACCGGAGTACCCGGAGGAAACCCACGCGAACACGGGGAGAACATGCAAATTCCACACAGAAAGGCCCCAGGCCGGATTCAAACCCACGACCTTCTTGCCGTGAGGCGGCAGTACTTGACTTATACTTTGAAAAGAAATTTGGGCATTAATGGGTGAATGAGACCTGATGCATCTGTGAACAATGTTTACTGCCAGAGTTTACCAAAGTATTTTTAAATCCATGTCATCATATGCATTAGAGTGGCTTAAGACAGCGATGTGTGAGGGATCGGAGATCACACTCATTCAGATGCCCTTTACCCATCAAGATTCCTCTGGATTACTTCAATGTTTTCATTATATTACACAGTGTACAGGGTGAAAAGCCAAAAATCCTGCCAATTAATCTCTAGATAGTGTTGTTGGTGAACCGAGACCAATCTGTGCTCTTGAGGGACAAGGCCTTTCTAGGAGACCCGTTTTATACTATATCAAAATTAGCTCAAATGTATAACATCACCTTTTGCAAGGTCATTAAAATAGCATAGTGTATTTAGTGTGCATGGTGAGTATAGAGAGTGTGCATGGTGTGTGTACTCTGTGTGTACAGTGTGTGTGGTGAGTGTACCCAGCGTATAGTGTGTATGGTGTGTACTCTGTGTGTTTAGTGCATATGCATAGTGTGTATGGTGTGTACTCTGTGTGTTTAGTGCATATGTATAGTGTGTATGGTGTATACTCTGTGTGTTTAGTGCATATGTATAGTGTGTATGGTGTGAAATCTGTGTGTTTAGGGCATATGTATAGTGTGTATGGTGTGCACTTTGTGTGCTTAGTGCATATGTATAGTGTGTATGGTGTTTACTCTGTGTGTTTAGGGCATATGTATAGTGTGTATGGTGTGTACTCTGTGGGTTTAGTGCATATGTATAGTGTGTACGGTGTGTACTCTGTGTGTTTAGTGCATATGCATAGTGTGTATGGTGTGTACTCTGTGTGTTTAGTGCATATGTATAGTGTGTATGGTGCATACTCTGTGTGTTTAGTGCATATGTATAGTGTGTATGGTGTGAAATCTGTGTGTTTAGTGCATATGTATAGTGTGTATGGTGTGTACTCTGTGTGTTTAGTGCATATGTATAGTGTGTATGGTGTGTACTCTGTGTGTTTAGTGCATATGTATAGTGTGTATGGTGTGTACTCTGTGTGTTTAGTGCATATGCATAGTGTGAACGGTGTGTACTCTGTGTGTTTAGTGCATATGTATAGTGCGTATGGTGTGTACTCTGTGTGTTTAGGGCATATGTATAGTGTATATGGTGTGTACTCTGTGTGTTCAGTGCATATGTATAGTGTGTATGGTGTGTACTCTGCGTGTTTAGTGCATATGCATAGTGTGTACGGTGTGTACTCTGTGTGTTTAGTGCATATGTATAGTGTGTATGGTGTGTACTCTGTGTGTTTAGGGCATATGTATAGTGTATATGGTGTGTACTCTGTGTGTTCAGTGCATATGTATAGTGTGTACGGTGTGTACTCTGTGTGTTTAGTGCATATGCATAGTGTGTACGGTGTGTACTCTGTGTGTTTAGTGCATATGTATAGTGTGTATGGTGTGTACTCTGTGTGTTTAGGGCATATGTATAGTGTATATGGTGTGTGCTCTGTGTGTTTAGTGCATATGTATAGTGTGTATGGTGTGTACTCTGTGTGTTCAGTGCATATGTATAGTGTGTATGGTGTGTACTCTGCGTGTTTAGTGCATATGCATAGTGTGTACGGTGTGTACTCTGTGTGTTTAGTGCATATGTATAGTGTGTATGGTGTGTACTCTGTGTGTTTAGTGCATATGTATAGTGTGTATGGTGTGTACTCTGTGTGTTTAGTGCATATGCATAGTGTGTACGGTGTGTACTCTGTGTGTTTAGTGCATATGTATAGTGTGTATGGTGTGTACTCTGTGTGTTCAGTGCATATGTATAGTGTGTATGGTGTGTACTCTGCGTGTTTAGTGCATATGCATAGTGTGTACGGTGTGTACTCTGTGTGTTTAGTGCATATGTATAGTGTGTATGGTGTGTACTCTGTGTGTTTAGTGCATATGTATAGTGTGTATGGTGTGTACTCTGTGTGTTTAGTGCATATGCATAGTGTGTACGGTGTGTACTCTGTGTGTTTAGTGCATATGTATAGTGTGTATGGTGTGTACTCTGTGTGTTTAGGGCATATGTATAGTGTATATGGTGTGTACTCTGTGTGTTCAGTGCATATGTATAGTGTGTATGGTGTGTACTCTGCGTGTTTAGTGCATATGCATAGTGTGTATGGTGTGTACTCTGTGTGTTTAGTGCATATGTATAGTGTGTATGGTGTGTACTCTGTGTGTTTAGGGCATATGTATAGTGTATATGGTGTGTACTCTGTGTGTTCAGTGCATATGTATAGTGTGTATGGTGTGTACTCTGCGTGTTTAGTGCATATGCATAGTGTGTACGGTGTGTACTCTGTGTGTTTAGTGCATATGTATAGTGTGTATGGTGTGTACTCTGTGTGTTTAGGGCATATGTATAGTGTATATGGTGTGTACTCTGTGTGTTCAGTGCATATGTATAGTGTGTACGGTGTGTACTCTGTGTGTTTAGTGCATATGTATAGTGTGTATGGTGTGTACTCTGTGTGTTTAGTGCATATGTATAGTGTGTATGGTGTGTGCTCTGTGTTTAATGCATATGTATAGTGTGTATGGTGTGTACTCTGTGTGTTTAGGGCATATGTATAGTGTATATGGTGTGTACTCTGTGTGTTCAGTGCATATGTATAGTGTGTACGGTGTGTACTCTGTGTGTTTAGTGCATATGTATAGTGTGTATGGTGTGTACTCTGTGTGTTTAGTGCATATGTATAGTGTGTATGGTGTGTGAGTGCATTAGCGCTCTCAGTACACAGGCCAGTTAGTGAGTTAAAAGGATTTTACAGGCCCGACCACACAACCCCCCACAGGACCCAGGAGAGCAGGGCCTGAGTTTGGCAGGAGAGGTGCTGGGCAGAGGGGTGGGGGAGAGAACCCTACTGTAGCCACAGTCAGCAAGAACAAGCTTCACTTATGGCTCTAAAATCAAGTCATTTTTGTTACTGTTAACTCACTTTCCCTCCCTTCATCTCTCTCCCTCTGTTTATCCCTCTGCCTCTCTCTCTCTCTCTCTCTCTCTCTCTCTCGTTGTTGCCATCTCACCGGATCTCTCTCCTCCTTCTTCTGCCAGCCCTCACTCTCTCACCATCCTCTCCCTTCCCACAATTCCTCTGGCTGTCGGATGCCAGTAGCCGTACCACTATTCGATCTGCTCCAGCTACGCGGCTGAAGCTAAGCAGGTGTGGGTTTGGCCAGTACTTGGATGGGAGACCATCGGGAAACCAAGTTGCTGCTGGAAGAGGTGTTGGTGGCCAGAAGGGGTTGTGATCTTCCCTCAGGTGGAATAATCCCCAATGTCTCCGTGCAGCGACGGGGACACTCTACTGAAGGAGATGCCGTCTTTCGGATGAGATGTTAAGCAGAGGTTCCGACTCACTGTGGTCATGATGATCCTATGAGGGATCCCTGTAGAGGGTTCCCCGGTGTCATAGCTAAGAGCAGTGAAGAGGACTGAGTCCTGAGGAGCAGTTCCTAAAACTCCTATTGGTTGCCACCCAGAACCAGCTTCGTCATTGGATGAATATTTATGAAAAATTATTATGATATCAAGCTATTCTTGCGGTATTCCTTCAAGCGCACGGTTATAATCTAAAACAGGCCATTTGGGAAAAATCTTTGAGCCTCCCTCCTTAAAAAATCACTTTATGAAATATAAAATGACACAGGATATCCAGCCTTATTTCTTCTGTGATTATGCTTACTGTATGTTAACTATATCGCTAAACAGTTTACATAACGTACACGGATTATGGGCTTGTTATGGAAGTCAAGGGGCCTCCTGTATTTTCCACTCTCCGCCATTGCCCGCGACTGCATGCGCCGTTTCTCACGCTCATCAATGAATCGTGTAAGCAGGGGAGAGGATGCATTTACGTGGAAACATGGCATCCCTCACATCGCTTTTTCCTGGGATCATGATAAAGTTATGAGAAACAGACATGGCATGGAAAGTGACTCTCTTATGTTTGGTATAGAACTAGCGCGTCTAAATAACACTCCCGCTTGGAGGTATAATGGTAAAATACTGGATTTGGGATCATATTTTATTTTGGAAGATATGGCAGAGACACAAAATCAAATTAAACAAAGCGATGGTATAAGATTTAACATATATATTTTGCATATTCTGATTTAACCATGCAAAAGGTATACAAATAGAATGCAGTGCAGGAGTTCCATAGATTGGAATTTACTCCGACCTTCAACCTAGAAATATGGTTGAAATTATGTCAGTTGTTGTTTCAACGTTGAAACCCTATTGAAACAACGTTTAGCTGTGATGGTTATAAAAAGGTTAACAAATGATCTCAAATCAACACTGAAATTTGAACAAGATTATACCTAACCTAAACCCAACTCATAAGGAATGCTATCCCTATACCTAACCTAAACCCAACTCATAAGGAATGCTATCCCTATACCTAACCTAAACCCAACTCATAAGGAATGCTATCCCTATCCCTAACCTAAACCCAACTCATAAGGAATGCTATCCCTATACCTAACCTAAACCCAACTCATAAGGAATGCTATCCCTATACCTAACCTACACCCAACTCATAAGGAATGCTATCCCTATGCCTAACCTAAACCCAACTCATAAGGAATGCTATCCCTATACCTAACCTAAACCCAACTCATAAGGAATGCTATCCCTATACCTAACCTAAACCCAACTCATAAGGAATGCTATCCCTATACCTAACCTAAACCCAACTCATAAGGAATGTTATCCCTATACCTAACCTAAACCCAACTCATAAGGAATGCTATCCCTATACCTAACCTAAACGCAACTCCTAAGGAATTCTATCCCTATACCTATACCTAACCTGAACCCAACTCCTAAGGAATGCTATCCCTATACCTAACCAAAACCCAACTCAGCCACAAACAATGGTTTGTTCTGCTCAAATTATTCTACCCAGTGTCATCAGATCAGCCAACTCACCAGCATGAAACATCAAAATGGATATTCACATGACGTCTCCTGACTGACAACAAAATATAAAAGAAAGAAAAATAAAAGAATATATCATTTCTTTTTATATGACAACAAACTCAGTTGGTGTAGTGGTTAAGGCCACATTGTGTGGTGTGTTTGAAGTGCTTTGTCCACAGGCTCCCAGGTTTGGGTCCCGCTGCAGACACTAATGTAATGTATAACTTAACATTGTTCACAGCCTCATCGATGGAGGAAAAAGAGAAAACACATTAAAGAAGAAGGCAGAAGAGGCTGTAGAGATCGTGCACAGAGTGAATGTCACAAGGGAAGAGGCTGTAGAGATCGTGCACAGAGTGAATGTCACAAGGGAAGAGGTCGTGCACAGAGTGAATGTCACAAGGGAAGAGGCTGTAGAGATCGTGCACAGAGTGAATGTCACAAGGGAAGAGGTCGTGCACAGAGTGAATGTCACAAGGGAAGAGGCTGTAGAGATCGTGCACAGAGTGAATGTCACAAGGGAAGAGATCGTGTACAGACTGAATGTCACAAGGGAAGAGGTCGTGCACAGAGTGAATGTCACAAGGGAAGAGGTCGTGCACAGAGTGAATGTCACAAGGGAAGAGCACAGTGGTGGGAACTGGAATTACCACACAATTTTTTTTCCTCAAGCTGCATCTCACCCTTCCTTTTAATAATTTTCCCCCCATCATTCTAAACCCCCTTCTCACTCATAAAAACCCCCCTAAATATTTGTGCCCCTTTTAAAATTGATCTGGCCAAAAAAAAAACCCCAAAAAAGTGGAGGTTGTGTTTGGTACTCATGCCCAACGTTGAAAAAATGTTGCAAAATCAACGTTGATTCATCTTTCAAAATCAAAACATAATTCAACGGTGATTCAACTATGATCCATGACATTGATTCAGCAGTGAAAAAACGTTAAAATGTCAGCTGGGCTTGGGGCTCATCGGTTAAAAATTGAAACTGGCCGTTGGCTCAAGGATACCCAGAGAGGAGATAAAGTATGACTGTAGTATGGATGAAATTCAGGATGAAAGACATGTCATAGAAAATTGTAATCACCTCAGATTTTTAAGGGAAAGATACCCAAATATTGTTTTCACTATAGACAGATTTAGCACGAGTGACGATGTACCAAAGTATGTTTTTGATGTAATGCACTATTTTCTATAATATAATATTTTATGTGTATATATGATGGACTTTGATTGTCAGTAAACTACGACTAAATCCTGATCCACACGCCCATTTTTCCCATTAATATCCTCTCATTGATGAGTAGCGCCAGTAACAAAAATTTTTTCTGCATCCAATATTGCTTTTCTTATTCATTTGTTTTAAAAACAGTTTTCTTTGTTGTTTTGAAGAATATGAACGTTTTGAGGAAAGTATTGCAATGGGAGACATCATTCACATAAACACTACAGTTAAATTTCCTAATGGTTAATGAATGGGTTTGACGGGCGGCTGTCGGTGACAGACTCAGATCCCCCCCAATCAACCAATCAGAGCGGACACAGTGTATTAGCGTGTACATGAAATACATCATCCTTAGCAATGAGGTCAACAGCGCCCCCTAACCTTAATGTAGGCGCTTGCCCAAGCCTGATGAAAGACTTGCTCTTCGCAGCTTTGTGAATCACTTCAAAGAGGTAAATCTTAGACCTAGTCTACATATACAGGTTTACTATTCTATACATGCGCTTTTCCTTGTTTGTCTTCCAAAAAAAACTCCATCCACACAATGAAGCGAAAACACAATTAAAGACCTGCTAAGAACATGCTGAACCAACAGGCGGTGATGATATTATTTGCTGTGAGACTATGTACTGTAGACCATAAAACTTGCTATTAAGAACACATTCTAATGTCACAAGCCAAAATCTCCATTTTACCTTTCACACGTTAATAGTAAAAACAAAGTTTCTACGCATCGCTCTGGAAGACCTTTTCCAAAGGACCAGTTTTCAACGACTGAAAATGCAATTTGCATGAGGATGAAAGGCTGAAATGCATAGAAAATGGAGCATTTTCAAAAATACCCAAGTGTGTGTGGATTGGGCCTTAGTAAGGAGCCTTTAGCACAACCTGGAGGTACTTCCAGCATTAAGAAAGGATTCTTCATAAATACAGCCCCTAAATGGCAAAGAATTATGGGCACGGAGAGTAATCGTCTTAACCACAGACAACATGCTGACACAACCCTCGAGTGAATACCTTGTGTGTCTCTTTGCAGTTCAGCAGCTCCTGCGCCTGTCAGGCATATGTGTCTTGTGATTGGTTAACGTCTTGCGTGTCCCTCCCTCTTGTGCTGAATCTTGTTTCACAGTTATTTCCTGATGACTGAGTGACAAGTATTTAAATCCTGTAGTTCATGTCATGTGCAAACTGCTGGATTGTAATGTCTTGTTTGTACTGAAATCCTAGTCATAGCTATTTCTACTAAAACTTATCCATATTAGTCCAATGCAACTAGTACTTTAGTGACAGCTTTTTCTCTTAGAAGTCTTTATTCTCAGTCTGTAAATTCAAATGAGCCTCAAATTCTAGTAAGGGTTAATGGCTAGGACCGTGTTCTTGTTAACCCTTCTAAGTTTGCTCTCTTTGTCGACTTAGTTAGGGACAAGCTTCTAAACCTGACCTGGGTCCAGGGCAGGGACTGCTTTCATTTCAAAGCACCTCCTCCACCTCCTCATCTCCGGCAGTGCCTAGGAAATATCTGCCAGCTTTCCGGAAGCAACTGACCGGCATCTGCAGCCCAGCTTAGCCAAAAACAACTGAGGTGAGCTGTCTATCATTACCCACGATTCCGTCCCCGCCTATTCTCTCCACGGTTCCGTCCCCGCCTATTCTCTCCGCGGTTCCGTCCCCGCCTATTCTCTCCGCGGTTCCGTCCCCGCCTATTCTCTCCGCGGTTCCGTCCCCGCCTATTCTCTCCGCGGTTCCGTCCCCGCCTATTCTCTCCGCAGTTCCGTCCCCGCCTATTCTCTCCGCAGTTCCGTCCCCGCCTATTCTCTCCGCAGTTCCGTCCCCGCCTATTCTCTCCGCAGTTCCGTCCCCGCCTATTCTCTCCGCGGTTCCGTCCCCGCCTATTCTCTCCGCGGTTCCGTCCCCGCCTATTCTCTCCACGGTTCCGTCCCCGCCTATTCTCCCCGCAGTTCCGTCCCCGCCTATTCTCCCCACGGTTCCGTCCCCGCCTATTCTGCCCGCACTTCCCGCCCCGCCTATTCTCTCCGCAGTTCCGTCCCCGCCTATTCTCCCCGCAGTTCCGTCCCCGCCTATTCTCTCCGCAGTTCCGTCCCCGCCTATTCTCTCCACGGTTCCGTCCCCGCCTATTCTCTCCGCAGTTCCGTCCCCGCCTACTCTCCCCGCAGTTCCGTCCCCGCCTATTCTCTCCACGGTTCCGTCCCCGCCTTTTCTCTCCGCAGTTCCGTCCCCGCCTATTCTCTCCGCAGTTCCGTCCCCGCCTGTTCTCTCCACGGTTCCGTCCCCGCCTATTCTCTCCACGGTTCCGTCCCCGCCTATTCTCTCCACGGCTCCGCGCCCCCCTATTCTCTCCACGGTTCCGTCCCCGCCTATTCTCTCCGCAGTTCCGTCCCCGCCTATTCTCTCCACGGTTCCGTCCCCACCTATTCTCTCCGCAGTTCCGCCCCCACCTATTCTCCCCGCAGTTCCGTCCCCGCCTATTCTCTTCACGGTTCCGTCCCCGCCTATTCTCTCCGCAGTTCCGTCCCCGCCTATTCTCTCCGCGGTTCCGTCCCCGCCTATTCTCTCCACGGTTCCGTCCCCGCCTATTCTCCCCGCAGTTCCGTCCCCGCCTATTCTCCCCACGGTTCCGTCCCCGCCTATTCTCCCCGCAGTTCCGTCCCCGCCTATTCTCTCCGCAGTTCCGTCCCCGCCTATTCTCTCCACGGTTCCGTCCCCGCCTGTTCTCTCCGCAGTTCCGTCCCCGCCTATTCTCTCCGCGGTTCCGTCCCCGCCTATTCTCTCCGCAGTTCCGTCCCCGCCTATTCTCTCCGCGGTTCCGTCCCCGCCTATTCTCTCCGCGGTTCCGTCCCCGCCTATTCTCTCCGCGGTTCCGTCCCCGCCTATTCTCTCCGCGGTTCCGTCCCCGTCTATTCTCTCCACGGTTCCGTCCCCACCTATTCTCTCCACGGTTCCGTCCCCACCTATTCTCCCCGCAGTTCCGTCCCCGCCTATTCTCTCCACGGTTCCGTCCCCGCCTATTCTCTCCGCGGTTCTGTTGCTGTCTTATAACATATTTCAGTCAATAAACTACCATTTGGATCGGACATCTGGCTCCACACTTGATTTCTGGTCAGGACTACAACAACATGCCACCATTTCAGCGCGACCTCTTAATCTCTTCTGCAACAGGGACTAATAGGTGAACTTTTATGGCCAAAAAAGCTTTTACGAAAGTCGAGCGCTGCACCTTCAGGACCAAATAGTCCGGAATCTTTCACTTACTTGCATCAACTTACAAAATGTCTAAAAATCAAGAATCAAAATTCTAATTCAAGGCTAGGAGATTTTTTTGTTGAACCCAGCGGCGTACCGGGGAACATATAGGTTCTCCAGCAAAGATTTTATTTTTTAAGGAAACTGCGCAGTTTTACGGCTGATGCAGCGATTTTGATTTTAACATTTATACAGAGTGTTGTGATTTGTGCTGTTCGGGGGTGGGGGAGGAGTCTCAGTCCTGAATGAGAGCAGGCTGGACAAGATGAAGTTGGGCAGGAAAATAACTGAACGGATGTGAAAAGAAATACGCAGCTTTCTGATGAATACACAGTTAATCTGGCTTGAGGATTTTGGATGATCCATCTGACCCACTCTGCTCTGAGTCCTCCCCTCTCCCCTCGGGACCCCGGTGTAGAATGCTCTATGCAAAAACTCATAGATCTATGGCTTTCTTTGTGCCAAAGAGCATTCAGATGTTGATCAGGTTGAATGCAGGCAGAGTGATACCCTAAAGTATGCACTACGCCCTTGTCTTGTGTGTGTTTGTATGATGTTATATTGTTTTAGCAGCTTATCACCTTTCAAAATATTATTTATTATTTTCTGCATTTATATTTCCGGTGTGTCTTTTAATGATTCCATGTTATTCCCTAGTGCAAGAAAAATTCCCGTTGGGGCAATAAAGGTTTCATTCATTTATTCTAAAAATATTTTTAGAAAAAAGTATGTTGAAGTCCCCAACCCAACCATTCCAACTCTACAGCAATTGTCTTTTTAAAAAATGTAGAAAACAGCCCATTTACCCTCATTTTTAAATCTAATATCTTGGAAACCTTGAATAGCAAATACTATAAATGCAAGGAAGAACTCAGGAACTGCGCTGCTGCAAACCCTGTCGCACTTGTGTCACCTCTATGGGCCATTACGGCTGAGGGGTTATGTCGAAGGGTTTGGCACACTGATGCTAGCACATAACACTGCATAATCAAGAGCTTACTCCTGAGTCTGTGCAAAATATCAGAGCACACATCAACTGTGCATTCAGTACACTCAAAACTACACAATACACAAACGCTGAAATCTTCAGTTTGGCTCAGATATCCCACACCCTCTCAAACCGAGAGACACTATGTTACCTTTGTATCGGCATTATAAATTTGCATCAGGAATTCAGGATGAAGAGCTGTTCTGAGATTTTAGGCATCAAATTTTGTCCCATTCTTCCTGCAAACAAGTCAAATTGTGTGCAACAATCAGAGGTCTTCGTTGTTGCATTTTTTGTTTCAAAATGTGCCTCTTATCCTCTACTGGAGACAAGTAGGGACTGCAGGCAGGCCAGTCTAGCACCTGCATCATCTTTTTATTGCAAGAGTTGAGCTTTGCACACTGATGATGTACACGGAGGACAGGAAGTTGAGGTCTGGAAAGCACACAAGAAGCAATACAGAACAAAACAGGAAACAAGGTTCCTGAATTGTACTATTAGTAATACAGCGACTGGACTTCAGCTACAATAACAATGTAATACGAATAGGAAAAGAAAATAGGACATGAGGTTCCTTCAATAATAATCATTAAGTGCTGATATAAACAATAGCAATAAATTCAAGAATCAAAATTAATATACGCGAAACGCGGGGAATAAGTCCATACAAGAGTAGAGATACAACACAAGCATGTGGCTATGAGACTTTGCAAAGACTATGTGCGAATCTCGATCTTAAATAGCACAACACTACTGCCTAGAGGAAATGACAAACAAGTGCCAGTAATGATTATGGAGCTGAGAATGCTGTCCGGGTCTTAAAGCTGCAGTTGGTAAGTTTGAGAAAAGTAACTTTTTGTCATTTTTGGAAAAACTGTCACTGTGTACAGACAGTATTACTTAAAACTAGTACTCTGTAATTAAAAAAAGGCTAATTTAAACCCACCTACTGCTCCTACTGAAATTTAAAATAATCGTTCGGACCGACTAGAAAGAACCAATTAGAGACAGGATGGTGTCTGACAGCCGTCAAACAGTGCACATGTACGCGCTGCAGACAGCCCCCTCCCCCTTCCTCCTCAGTGTTGTGAATCTGCATTTCGGTCATGCCTTTGCCTAGCTCCATGTTTAAGTTTTGTGCCTGGCCATGCCACGTATGCCGTTTGTGTTTAAGTGACCACTGCCTGCCTCTGACCATCCCCATGATTATGTATTGTGTTTTGTTGTTTGATTTCATGTTTTATTATGTTTCATGTTTTGTTATTATTTATGTCTTTGCCATGTTTTATAGTCTTGCCATGTTTCACAGCCTTGCCATGTTTTCATAGCCTTGCTTTTAGTTCTAGTCCTGCACTTCGTTTACCCTGTCTTGTCTTGTGTTGGTCTTTGCCCACGGTCCCTAGTCTGACGTGCCACTCATTCGGGTGATTTCCTGGTTTCTGGGATTTCAATCTTTCTTCATATCTCGTTTTTCTTCCTTCCTCTCTCTGTTACTATCCACTAACCATACTAACAGTTTATTGTTTTCGATTATTACTAACCAAGATTAACATTGTATATTTTTACTAACGGACTAACTTGCACTCGGGATTGTATAGCTGCACATACTAATAGACTAATGATCTCTCAGCATTCGCCCAATCTGTATCTCCGCCCTCCTTGCCTATCACTAATTATCTCTACTGCAGTTTCCACTTATATCTCAGGCTTTCCCTTTTCTTTAGACTGTACACTTTAGTACTCCTTAACCGGAGCCGTTTATTCGTTCATAGGAATGTCTCGTTATCCCTGTCTGCGTTTCGGCATTCGCCGGATTCATGTAATTAGATAAACCCTCATGTGTCAATCCTGATTATTGTTTCATTGATCGCACCTGTGCTCCCTTGTCATGTGTTCACCCCGGATGTGTATATAAGGTGTCTGCACTTTTAGTTCCTTGTCAGATCGTCTTTACTCCTTTGTCTTGTGCTACGTTCCTCGCCTTGCTCACTGTGATATTTTCTTTCTGACTGGATTGCCCGACTCTTGTTTTTGATTTGCCCTTTTTGGATCTGTTTGCCTTTGTGAGTTTTGACCTATTTTTGCCCGACCACGTCTATTGTCTTTTGCTGCCCTGGTATTTGGATTCGGACTGTTTACGGCTAATGAGTTTGCCTCTCCACCAAACCCACGCCTCTGTACCGAACCATTTTTGCCTGACCTTGAGTTTTGTTATTGGTGCCCTGGTTACAGTTTTGGATTTTGCCCTTTGGATTCTGCTTGTGGATTGTGGACATTGTACTGTTGCCAGCTCTGTTGGGGGGTTTCCCCCTTCAGAAATAAAGCCTCCATTTTGCATTTATCTGGTTCTCGCTCTTGGCTCATTTCGTAAAACCTCACACTCAGTTCACGTTAGTGCTCATTCAAGTTCAAATCTCAGAGAACGGGTTCAGGAACTTCAGGAAAAAAATACCTCAGTTACCAGAAACGGCACACATGGCTAAGACAAGTAAAAAAGGAAGCCAGAAGAAAAAAAAGGGCAAAAGAAAGAAAGAAAGAAATTTAACAAAACCCAGGATAAAACCAGAGTGAACATCGGAGTGGATTTTTAGAAGTGGAAGGAACTCCGTGATCTGGAAGGATTAAAAACTGACGCAGAGTTTGCGACTTTTCTCCTTGACAGGTAAACCCCTGCTTTATTTGTTGGTTCATTTTTGCTTTGCAAATAAGCGAGTTGGCGTCGCTGACATGATCACCAAACTAACCCCAGCCCTGACCAGCATCAATTCATTTTCGCTCTGCAAATAAGCGAGTGAACGTCGCTTACAAGCACAGTCGCTGTTCGAATAACCAGAGTCTTGTAATTGTTACTGTACTGTTTCAGATGCTAGGGCTAACGTTACTGGCGTTGTTTTATTAGAGAGCAGCAGAAAATCTCTTTATGAAGTGACCTGGCAGTCTTATCAGTTGTGTTGTTGTCCTTATAAATACGCGTAACGTTTCTGTGCTCTCACAGCTAAATGCTGACATACATGAGTTACTGGCCATTCAACTGGATTCACGACAGTTTCTGTACTCAAAAAACGGGTAATTTCCCGTGTGCTGGGTTTTTAATGAATACATACTGCTGTAGATTACTGTTTATGTCGGCATGATTTATTTCTGCTCCTTTGTTGGCAGGCGTGTCGTTGGACCTGAAAAATCCGGGGCTAATATTCCTCCTTTTTTTGAAAATAATTAATCCTGGCTAATTCTAGATGGGTTTCCATTATTAACAAGTTTTTCAATTCACGAATAATCAAGTGGCAATCGAAGAGACGGCTACTCTCCCCCATGAAATCTAAAAGCGACAAATTAATGCGCTACATTCGGGACAGAAAAATAATATAATTATAATTATGTCTATGCACCTGCACTCGGCGACGGCATTTCAGACTAGTAAGTGGTTTCGTCCGTTTACATTTTCCAATCGGACAGCCGATTGGATATTGTCAATTTTTTTTTTTTTTTTTTAACTACGAATTGAGCGACCATGCTGCAAAAACAGGTGTATGTACTTGTCGTCGAAATTACCTTCATTCGCTGACGAGTTATGAAATTCCATCGCGAGTGATGGTGCATAGACCGAATTATAATCTAATAATTTTTCGGTACTGAATGTAGCCCAATATTTTGTGGCTTTTAGATCGCATGGGGGAGAGAAGCCGTGTCTTCAACTGCCACTTGATTATTTGTGAATTGGAAAACGTGTGAATGAAGGAAAACCATCGAGAATCTGCCAGGACTAACGGAACATTCACATTGGCGCGGCGCGTCCGTTGACGGCTACGCCTCCCCATTCATTTGCTATGGAAGGCGGCGAGCGCATCCGTAGCCGCGGCGCAATGCATGATGGGAGCGGCGCGTCAAATTTTGTGCTTGCGGCGCGTCGAGGAAGCTGGGAAAAATTAAGTTTATGGTAATGAATCCGGCAAACGGAACGCGTATATCCAATCAAGTGGTTGAAGGCAGTGTGTACGTTGTCTTCCAGGAACGTGGGCTACGAAACAATGGTTCCGCTTATTGCAAGAGATTCGGGAACACAATGGAGGAAAAGCTTATTATCGCCGTGTCCTCATCTTCGGTGCTAGCTGAACTATTTCTCATCATAAGATTTGATGACTACAGCCATCATCGAAAAAAAAGAAAAATAAAACTAAATGAACAAAACGCACTGTAGACAAATAGCGAGGCGTTCAGCCGGACCAATCGACTCCCGGAGGGCGGTGTTGATCCTCGTTATTCTCGGTGCTACTCGCAGAAGCAGGTCTTCAAACTGACTTCTTGTCAGTCTGAAATATTGCTGAAAAAGGTATTCATCCAGGCGTAGTTCCTGCACCAAACGGGGGTACTCCCCATACCGTCTGCAGTCTCGCAGGACTGGATGAACCCAGAGAGACCGGCGCCGTTTTCGCCGAAGATGCAGGATGGCGACTATCAGAACTGTCCTCGTTCTCCGATCCATGACAATGACGGAATGCATTTATACACAACTGCAGTCCCTCAAAAATTCAAAATCCAAGCGAGAAAAACGACAATTGGGTGAATCAATATCGTTATCAATGAAAACTTGCTTCAGCCAGTTGACAGCTGCATTTCGCTTCCAGTGACGTCACTATAAAACTGGACCGCCCAAAGGCGGCAAAACCAAGGGGATAGAAGCGTCAGCAGGTGTTGACGCGCCGCGCCAATGTGAATGTTCCGTAATTATTATCCCTCGCCGCGCGATTAGCGCGAAGCGGGGGATAGAGCATTGGGCTCCGTCTGTACAGACACATAAAATTGAGGCGGCGGGGGATATTGCCATGTTGGTGGCAAACACTTGTTTTCAATAAAAGGAGGAATATTAGCCCCGGAATTTTCAGGTCTAACGACGCGCCGTGTGTTGGCCAGCAGTGTTGACCGTTCGCAACAGTAACATCTCGCCTCGGCAACTTGGCCGCTTTCATAATGCGAACGAGCGAAATCTCTCCGCAGTTGCATGGATAACAGTTCGCGTGCCTTCGCGTGCACGGTAGCTTTCTAGGGGAGGGTCTGAGGAGTGCAGTGGAGAGGGAGGGGGAGGGATCTGAAAGTTGCTTTTTTTCAAATTTTTGTGCGAAGTCCTCTCTCTCCTGAAAGTTACCGACTGCAGCTTTAAAGTGCCAGTAAGTACCTTGCATGTGTTTTTTTTTTTTAAATTCCAAAAGTCAAGCTATCTGTAATATGGCCCAAAAAAAATTATAAAAAATATTTGACCAAAAATAACCTTAGGAAATGCAATTTTTCAAAAAAGGGTTTCCCTGTCTAAAAAGAGATCGGCTAGATTATTTACCGCGCAAAGCGTTGTGGGTCGAAATCGCGCACTGTAAACAAAGATGGCGTTGCGCGGACGAAAAAGAAGACAGACAGGAACGTTTTTGGAGAATGTGGAGCCAAACACGATAAGCAAACATAATTCCCCCATTCGAGGCACACTACCATTTACGTTGTATACTTTTATGAACTCGAGTAGCTCGAGAAATGTTGCTAAGAAAAACCAACACGGTATTTCAACTTACTAATCCATCAAAGTGAGGGCCAACTCATCATTGTCAATGCCCAGTCGCTCTCTCAGACTCTTCCACCGATCAATAGCACTCCCAATATATACTAAGGATCGTCTTCTTTTGGCATCAAGGGCAATTTTCCGGCGTTTTCTCTCTGAGGCTGTCAACTTGATTCTTTCCGCCATTGCTATTGTGTGTGCTACGCACGACAGTTTGAGGCTTGAGTGAGTTTTTAACATCAAAATCCATATTTTTCAATGTCGTAAAAATTTGTATAACATATCGATGTGAAGATGAATGATTTCCCTACCAACTGATACCATTTTTATATGTTGTCACAATTGAGATGTCATTGAAGACATGCAAGGTATTTACTGGCACTTTGATAGCAACCATGTCTTTGCTACCGCAAGGATTATTTTCTGCAACAAAACGTTTTGATGGCCTTTCATGGATGTAACTGCACATGGCAGAATAATACAAAGGTCTGCCGAAGAAATCCTGAGCCAGTATGAAGCGTATGAACTTACACATTTCAGGATGTGAGCCAGTGAACTGCTCTATCAAACATAACATTCAACAGATCCTCCAAACTTCCACTCATCCTCGCGACTGCCAGCTCAAACACCACACACAACAGCACAGGCAAACCGCAGGAACCCATGGAGGTGCCCCGTGAGGAACATGAGGAACACGTTTCTCTCTTTAAACAATGGCCTGAGAGAAATGCCCAGAGCAGTTTGGGGTTATAGGCCTTGCTCAAGGACCCAAAGGCACAGATTTTATGAACTTTATCACTGCATATGTCAGAATCCCAAGCCCCTCCTGAGACTCAAACCAGCAGCCCTACAGTCTCCTGTCAAGCACGATGGGCCCTGCTTCTGCCAGTAAGAGGCTGGACGGTATCTCAGCTGAAGAGTCATAAGCTCCGGTCAGGACAAGGCAGCACAGCCCTAACGTGGGGAGGTTAGCTGGGTCGCTCACTAGTAAAACGCATGCCTTTATCTGACTGGGGACACGCTGGACTAACAAGGAATTGGACACGAGTGACAAGCCAGGGTTTACGTCCCATCGGAGACTTCGTAAGCAAATCTCCAACTCGTAATACTAGCACTGGTGAGTGTGAGAACTATACCTGCCATCGGACAGCATGCAGAGTTTGTCTGTCCGTGAGCCCCTGAGTGTGTTCAACAGGACTGCACAGATACACACCAATCAGACACAAAAGCTCACAAACGCACAGAGGACAAGCTGCATTGTATAATAACATTACTTGATCCCCGAACGATGATTCCGGGATAATATTATCTGAAAACTTATTTGTACTCTCTTGCTTTTTGATCCGCCTGTTCTTTTGTTTTTTGTCATGTCAACTTCTTATTGTGCAGTTTTCCTGCTTTGCTTTTATGTTCAGTCTTAAATCTGTTGCTTTTAATTGCAAGCATTTTGTGTTTTCTTTATCAACTTATTCACGCCTGTTTGCGTTTATATGTACACTACCACTCAAAGGTTTGGAATCACTTGGATATTTTCTTGTTTTCCATGGAAACACACATGAAATTAGTCTGAATAGGAAATATAGCAAATGAACAGAACATGCTGACATTGCCTGAGTTAGAAATAATGATTTTAATAGAAAATGATGAATATATACTTCAAACCTGGCCTTCATCAAAAAAAACACCTTCACTGTTGATACTGAAACTAGTGTTTGACGGGAACTATTTAGCGCAGCTGCAAGTTGACAACCAGTGAGGCGTCTTTGTCTTAAACTACACACTCTCAGATATTTGTCTTCTTGCACAGTTGTGCATCGGGGCCTCCCACTCCTTTTTTCTGTCCTTGATAGTGCCAGTGTCTGCTGCTCTCTGGAGGGAGTAGTTGACAGCATGGTAAGAGATTTTAAGTTTTCAATTTCTCACATTGAATAGCCGTCTTTTCTAAGCTCAACAATAGACTGACGGGTCTCTAAAGGAAGTTCTTTCTTTCTGGCCAGTTTGAGCCTGCAAACAAACAAAGCCCTGCTGATGCTTCAGGTACATAACCAACCTGAAGAATGCCATGCTCCCTTTAGCGCTCCCTTATTAGTTCAACGGTTTTCAGCTGTGCAACACATTTGCAGAAGGGTTTTCTAATAATCAATTAGCCTTATATAATGCTTAACTTGGATTAGCAGCCATACCAGGAGTTTGATGCAGAGGACTGACAGGTGCTGATAATAAACCTCTATGCAAAAATGTACATCATTCTTTGAAAATCATCTGATTAATTTTAATCGTTTGTGAAATGGATAAAAATGTTTGTGAAATGCATGAAAATGGATTTTACTTCAAAAAACAAAGAAATTTGCAAGTGATTCAAAACTTTTGAGCGGTAGTGTACATTCTGTTGTTGATGGTGATTTTGTTTTCCAGATTTATTGATTTTATAGATGTTTTAGTTTCCCCATTTTATTCTTTGCTAATTATCATTGTATAGCACTTTGGTTCAGCATTTGTTTAAAATGTGCTTCATAAATAAACTTGACTTGACTTGACTATGGATTAGTGAGCCTAACGCCGCACCTAGCGCCATGTCCTTGGCCCCCACCGTGTCTGTAGAGATTTCTTGTGCTCTAATTAAGCTCACAACTCTTTAAGGATTTGTTTTAGATTTGGCACGGACCTTGAGTGTGGTAAGGTCACAAATCCCTTCAATTTTGGGAGTGACTGCTTTAGGGCGTCTGGGGATACAAGTCGACCGGTGGGCAACCAACTGGCAAAGTTATGTAAATGTGACACACTTATCCCGAGGATATTTTAACACATAGTAGGTCCAAAGTAGCAACTCCAAAAATCTTTTTCAGACTCTCAAGGACCACCGCTACTCATTTGAAAGTGTCTTCTTTGTGTTCATACTCTTCAATTTGTCCCATCTCTTTAGTCATTTGATTGGTTCTTCATCACAGTGACATTTGATGCGCGGCACGCTATGCCAACAATGGAAACGTTTTCAGCTGAAGTACTTGCTTAATGGTGCCCAGAATGCATCCAAGTTTGGATCCAAACCATTGAAAAAATCACAGGGCAAAAAAGTTGTGGTGTATCTGACCACAGCCTTATACACCTATGCTTAGCGCCAGGAACCCAGCAGCCAAATGTAGTAACCAACACAAACCAGCGATAGCCAACTCAAAGCAGCAATGACCAACACAAACCAGCCATAGCCAACTCAAAGCAGCAATGACCAACACAAACCAGCGATATCCAACTCAAACCAGAAAAGACCAACACAAACCAGCGATAGCCAACTCAAAGCAGCAATGACCAACACAAACCAGCGATATCCAACTCAAAGCAGCAATGACCAACACAAACCAGCGATAGCCAACTCAAAGCAGCAATGACCAACACAAACCAGAAAAGACCAACAAAAACCAGCGAGAGCCAACTCAAAGCAGCAATGACCAACACAAACCAGCGATAGCCAACTCAAACCACCAATGACCAACACAAACCAGCGATAGCTAACTCAAACCAGCAATGACCAACACAAACCAGCGATAGCCAACTCAAAGCAGCAATGACCAACACAAACCAGAAAAGACCAACAAAAACCAGCGACAGCCAACTCAAAGCAGCAATGACCAACACAAACCAGCGAGAGCCAACTCAAACCAGCAAAGACCAACACAAACCAGCGATAGCCAACTCAAACCAGCAATGACAAACACAAACCAGCGACAGCCAACTCAAACCAGTAATAACTGAGGCAACTCAGCAGGTCTAGAGTTGTGACTCAGTCATTCTCAGTCACCAGCAGATTTGCACCGGCGAGAGACAAAAACAGCAAAGAAAAAGATTTAAAAGGAAACAGAGGAAAGAGAAGAAGAAACAAGTCTTAAAGAGGAAATACAGGCCACCTACCTTGTTAGTTATAAACTGACAGAAATTACATTACTGAAAAAGAATGCAATATCCAAATGGGCCAAAAATTCGGTTATTCCGCATTATTTTGATGTTTATGTGACCCACTCGGTGACCGCATGAAAAACGGAGGCGGGCGAGGCTGGACAGTCACGTGACCGCATGACGTCATGGGCGGAACACGCCGAGGGCTGCTGAAGAGAGTAGACAAGAGGCAACAATGGCGGATGCTGACTTCGAGTGCGTTGATGTGGATTTATCTTGTTCCTTTTCATCAGTGGATGATAGTTTTGACGCAGTGCATGACTATTTACTTCCAATGTCAATATCTCAAAGTATGTAGTGTTGACAGGGGAGGGGGTGGTCACATCATCACGCTCCACGCGTACCTTACGACCGGTGTATATTTAAAAAAATTATTTTCCCATTTTCTTCTTACATTACATTATCGATTTATCATCAAAATTTTTATTTTATATTGCATTTATTGAGCGGGACATTGAGTGGCGAGAACTGGTCCTGTATGTATGTCCCAAATGGGTGAGAATATCATCTGCTGCAGACCAAAGCGTGGCAGTCGCCCAGTTCCGGTAATGGAAGTGACATCTGCGATATTGCGTACATTCTGGCGTGGAATATTGAGGTCATTTCCCAGCTCAAAATACTGAACATTTTAAAAATAAATATCAAAAAACTCAAAATAAATGACGAGATCTGGTCGCCCACCAGTAGTCATTTCGGCACCCAGTTATTTCGGCACTTGGCAGGACAGCACTTGCGCACAACGTTTCGGCACTTGTGCAGGAAATTTCGGCACTTCTGTAAAAAACACTCGGCACTCAAAACCACGGGAGAGAGAGAGAGAGAGAGACTCACACATAATGTCCTTGGAGAGTGAAGACAACCAATGAATAAAGGACAGTTGTTTGAAACAACATCATAAACACAAAGTTTAATTGTAAAATAAAAATAAACCTTGAATATTACGTTTACCAATATTAACTAGCCGAATGCCGAATAAATACCGAGACGTCCCATCACAAGTTCCGAAATGACCCGAGGCCAAGTGCCAAAATGACTTGATAGTAGGGTCCGAAATAACTCGGTGACGAAATGACCTGACCCCTGGTGTAGATGTACTACTAGTATTTGTCAATACAAAAAGTTGAGTTACTGGCCAGGAAGCAGTCTCCGCCGGCGTATTACCGCCATCACGCGCAAGACACTACATAACGAGGTAACCGGGCACGAGGTTGTGTGTCTTGCGCGTGACAAAAGCCCGCAACCAGGGGCGTAGATTTAACTGGGAGTTGATCGGGACTTTGACACGGCCTTTATGACAATTAGTCCTGGCCAGTTCTTTTCCTTCAGCGACGCGTTTTCCAATTATCGTAATTGGCAACTGAAGACACGGTTCCTCTCCATATGCGATTTTACTCTACTCTTTAAGTGTTGATGCAACCCTGAACTTTTTGCAGTCCATAATGAACAGGTGCTGCTTGTTCTCTCCGATTAAGCAAGACGGCAATCGGTCATCGGGATGCGTATTTGCTGTGTTTAAATCAACGTTATTCAAAATTGCTTTCTGTCCAGTCACAGGCAAGCAGTAAATTAATTTTCTGAACTTAATGTACCCCACCGTATCACCGCTGGATGCTGTTAGATCACATATAGAGAGAAACCGTGTTTTCAGTTACCAATTACGATAATTGGAAAACGCGTCGATGAAGGAAAATAATTGAGAACTGGCCAGGACTAATTGTCATAAAGGCCGTGTCAAAGTCCCTACCAACTCCCAGTTAAATCTACGCCCCTGCCCGCAACACACCTCGCCGGCATTCTGCAAACTCATAGGCCTTGGAACTGATTCTACAATTGTACAACACGCGTGAAATGCCGACTGATCCGCCGAATAATCCTCACTAAATTATGGTAAACACTGCACAATGTGCGCGCGGGTGTTCCGCCGATGACGTCTCGCAGCGCGAATCTCGCATTGTCCCGTTCATTCACGTTTACTTCTCGCGTCGGAGCTGCTGAGCTGATGTCATTTTAAAAGTGTTATTCTGAGATAGAGAACGATTTTTTTGGCAGTTGCGCTGCAATTTAGGAACCTATACTACATATACAAAAGATTGAGCATAATTTTTTAAATTTCAAAATCTGCCCGTATTTCCTCTTTAAAAGAGGTGAACAGAAAGAGATGGGAGAGAGAGAGAGAGAGAGAGAGAGAGAGAGAGGACAGGAGCCGTGCCAGCAAAAAAAAAATAAAAACCTAAAAGCAGAGAGCCCTGACCCAACTACACACCTCAACCCAGCACTCCCACTACAACCTGAACTATAACCTCAAAACCAACCCAGCACTCCCACTACAACTATATCCTCAACACCAACCCAGCACTCCCACTACAACCTCAACTATAACCTCAAAACCAACCCAGCACTCCCACTACAACTATAACCTCAACACCAACCCAGCACTCCCACTACAACCTCAACTATAACCTCAAAACCAACCCAGCACTCCCACTACAACTAAAACCTCAACACCAACCCAGCACTCCCACTACAACCTCAACTATAACCTCAAAACCAACCCAGCACTCCCACTACAACTATAACCTCAACACCAACCCAGCACTCCCACTACAACTATAACCTCAGCACCAACCCAGCACTCCCACTACAACTATAACCTCAACACCAACCCAGCACTCCCACTACAACTATAACCTCAACACCAACCCAGCACTCCCACTACAACTAAAACCTCGACACCAACCCAGCACTCCCACTACAACTATATCCTCAACACCAACCCAGCACTCCCACTACAACTAAAACCTCAACACCAACCCAGCACTCCCACTACAACTATATCCTCAACACCAACCCAGCACTCCCACTACAACTAAAACCTCAACACCAACCCAGCAACCCCACTACAACTATAACCTCAACACCAACCCAGCACTCCCACTACAACTATATCCTCAACACCAACCCAGCACTCCCACTACAACTATATCCTCAACACCAACCCAGCACTCCCACTACAACTAAAACCTCAACACCAACCCAGCACTCCCACTACAACTATATCCTCAACACCAACCCAGCACTCCCACTACAAGTATAACCTCAACACCAACCCAGCACTCCCACTACAACTATATCCTCAACACCAACCCAGCACTCCCACTACAACTATAACCTCAACACCAAACCAGCACTCCCACTACAACTATATCCTCAACACCAACCCAGCACTCCCACTACAACTATATCCTCAACACCAACCCAGCACTCTCACTACAACTAAAACCTCAACACCAACCCAGTAAAACCTGAACACCAACCCAGCACTCCCACTACAACTATATCCTCAACACCAACCCAGCACTCCCACTACAACTATAACCTCAACACCAACCCAGCACTCCCACTACAACTATATCCTCAACACCAACCCAGCACTCCCACTACAACTAAAACCTCAACACCAACCCAGCAGCCCCACTACAACTAAAACCTCGACACCAACCCAGCACTCCCACTACAACTAAAACCTCGACACCAACCCAGCACCCCCAATACACCTAAAACCCCAACAGCAACCCAGCACTCCCACTACAACTATAACCTCAACACCAACCCAGCACTCCCACTACAACTATAACCTCAACACCAACCCGGCACTCCCACTACAACTATATCCTCAACACCAACCCAGCACTCCCACTACAACTAAAACCTCAACACCAACCCAGCAGCCCCACTACAACTAAAACCCCAACAGCAACCCAGCACTCCCACTACAACTATAACCTCAACACCAACCCAGCACTCCCACTACAACTACAACCTCAACACCAACCCAGCACTCCCACTACAACTATAACCTCAACACCAACCGAGCACTCCCACTACAACTATAACCTCAACACCAACCCAGCACTCCCACTACAACTCTATCCTTAACACCAACCCAGCACTCCCACTACGACTATATCCTCAACACCAACCCAGCACTCCCACAACAACTATAACCTCAACAACAACCCAGTACTCCCACTATAACTCTATCCTTAACACCAACCCAGCACTCCCACTACAACTATATCCTCAACACCAACCCAGCACTCCCACTACGACTATATTCTCAACACCAACCCAGCACTCCCACTACAACTATATCCTTAACACCAACCCAGCACTCCCACTACAACTATATCCTTAACACCAACCCAGCACTCCCTCTACAACTATATCCTCAACACCAACTCAGCACTCCCACAACAACTATAACCTCAACACCAACCCAGTACTCCCACTATAACACTATCCTTAACACCAACGCAGCACTCCCACTACAACTATATCCTCAACACCAACCCAGCACTCCCACTACAACCATATCCTCAACACCAACCCAGCACGCCCACAACAACTATAACCTCAACACCAACCCAGCACTCCCACTACAACTATAACCTCAACACCAACCCAGCACTCCCACTACAACTATAAGCTCAACACCAACCCAGCACTCCTATTACAACTAAAACATCAACACCAACCCAGCACTCCCACTACAACTATAACCTCAACACCAACCCAGCACTCCCACTACAACTATAACCTCAACACCAACCCAGCACTCCCACTACAACTATAACCTCAACACCAACCCAGCACTCCCACAACAACTATAACCTCAGCACCAACCCAGCACTCCCACTACAACTATATCCTCAACACCAACCCAGCACTCCCACTACAACTATAACCTCAACACCAACCCAGCACTCCCACTACAACTATATCCTCAACACCAACCCAGCACTCCCACAACAACTATAACCTCAACACCAACCCAGCACTCCTACTACAACTATAACCTCAACACCAAACCAGCACTCCCGCAACAACTATATCCTCAACACCAACCCAGCACTCCCACTACAACTATAACCTCAACACCAACCCAGCACTCCCACAACAACTACAACCTTAACACAAACCCAGCACTCCCACTACAACTATATCCTCAACACAAACCCAGCACTCCTATTACAACTAAAACATCAACACCAAACCAGCACTCCCACAACAACTATCACCTCAACACCAACCCAGCACTCCCACTACAACTATAACCTCAACACCAACCCAGCACTCCCACAACAACTATAACCTCAACACCAGCCCAGCACTCCCACTACAACTATAAACTCAACACCAACCCAGCACTCCCACTACAACTATAACCTCAACACCAACCCAGCACTCGCACAACAACTATAACCTCAACACCAACCCAGCACTCCCACTACAACTATATCCTCAACACCAACCCAGCACTCCCACTACAACTATAACCTCAACACCAACCCAGCACTCCCACTACAACTATAAACTCAACACCAACCCAGCACTCCCACTACAACTATATCCTCAACACCAACCCAGCACTCGCACAACAACAATAACCTCAACACCAACCCAGCACTCCCACTACAACTATATCCTCAACACCAACCCAGCACTCCCACTACAACTATAACCTCAACACCAACCCAGCACTCCCACAACAACTACAACCTTAACACCAACCCAGCACTCCCACTACAACTATATCCTCAACACCAACCCAGCACTCCCACTACGACTATATTCTCAACACCAACCCAGCACTCCCACTACAACTAAAACCTCAACACCAACCCAGCACTCCCACTACAACTATATCCTCAACACCAACCCAGCACTCCCACTACAACTAAAACCTCAACACCAACCCAGCAACCCCACTACAACTATAACCTCAACACCAACCCAGCACTCCCACTACAACTATATCCTCAACACCAACCCAGCACTCCCACTACAACTATATCCTCAACACCAACCCAGCACTCCCACTACAACTAAAACCTCAACACCAACCCAGCACTCCCACTACAACTATATCCTCAACACCAACCCAGCACTCCCACTACAAGTATAACCTCAACACCAACCCAGCACTCCCACTACAACTATATCCTCAACACCAACCCAGCACTCCCACTACAACTATAACCTCAACACCAAACCAGCACTCCCACTACAACTATATCCTCAACACCAACCCAGCACTCCCACTACAACTATATCCTCAACACCAACCCAGCACTCTCACTACAACTAAAACCTCAACACCAACCCAGTAAAACCTGAACACCAACCCAGCACTCCCACTACAACTATATCCTCAACACCAACCCAGCACTCCCACTACAACTATAACCTCAACACCAACCCAGCACTCCCACTACAACTATATCCTCAACACCAACCCAGCACTCCCACTACAACTAAAACCTCAACACCAACCCAGCAGCCCCACTACAACTAAAACCTCGACACCAACCCAGCACTCCCACTACAACTAAAACCTCAACACCAACCCAGCACCCCCAATACACCTAAAACCCCAACAGCAACCCAGCACTCCCACTACAACTATAACCTCAACACCAACCCAGCACTCCCACTACAACTATAACCTCAACACCAACCCGGCACTCCCACTACAACTATATCCTCAACACCAACCCAGCACTCCCACTACAACTAAAACCTCAACACCAACCCAGCAGCCCCACTACAACTAAAACCCCAACAGCAACCCAGCACTCCCACTACAACTATAACCTCAACACCAACCCAGCACTCCCACTACAACTACAACCTCAACACCAACCCAGCACTCCCACTACAACTATAACCTCAACACCAACCGAGCACTCCCACTACAACTATAACCTCAACACCAACCCAGCACTCCCACTACAACTCTATCCTTAACACCAACCCAGCACTCCCACTACGACTATATCCTCAACACCAACCCAGCACTCCCACAACAACTATAACCTCAACAACAACCCAGTACTCCCACTATAACTCTATCCTTAACACCAACCCAGCACTCCCACTACAACTATATCCTCAACACCAACCCAGCACTCCCACTACGACTATATTCTCAACACCAACCCAGCACTCCCACTACAACTATATCCTTAACACCAACCCAGCACTCCCACTACAACTATATCCTTAACACCAACCCAGCACTCCCTCTACAACTATATCCTCAACACCAACTCAGCACTCCCACAACAACTATAACCTCAACACCAACCCAGTACTCCCACTATAACACTATCCTTAACACCAACGCAGCACTCCCACTACAACTATATCCTCAACACCAACCCAGCACTCCCACTACAACCATATCCTCAACACCAACCCAGCACGCCCACAACAACTATAACCTCAACACCAACCCAGCACTCCCACTACAACTATAACCTCAACACCAACCCAGCACTCCCACTACAACTATAAGCTCAACACCAACCCAGCACTCCTATTACAACTAAAACATCAACACCAACCCAGCACTCCCACTACAACTATAACCTCAACACCAACCCAGCACTCCCACTACAACTATAACCTCAACACCAACCCAGCACTCCCACTACAACTATAACCTCAACACCAACCCAGCACTCCCACAACAACTATAACCTCAGCACCAACCCAGCACTCCCACTACAACTATATCCTCAACACCAACCCAGCACTCCCACTACAACTATAACCTCAACACCAACCCAGCACTCCCACTACAACTATATCCTCAACACCAACCCAGCACTCCCACAACAACTATAACCTCAACACCAACCCAGCACTCCTACTACAACTATAACCTCAACACCAAACCAGCACTCCCGCAACAACTATATCCTCAACACCAACCCAGCACTCCCACTACAACTATAACCTCAACACCAACCCAGCACTCCCACAACAACTACAACCTTAACACAAACCCAGCACTCCCACTACAACTATATCCTCAACACAAACCCAGCACTCCTATTACAACTAAAACATCAACACCAAACCAGCACTCCCACAACAACTATCACCTCAACACCAACCCAGCACTCCCACTACAACTATAACCTCAACACCAACCCAGCACTCCCACAACAACTATAACCTCAACACCAGCCCAGCACTCCCACTACAACTATAAACTCAACACCAACCCAGCACTCCCACTACAACTATAACCTCAACACCAACCCAGCACTCGCACAACAACTATAACCTCAACACCAACCCAGCACTCCCACTACAACTATATCCTCAACACCAACCCAGCACTCCCACTACAACTATAACCTCAACACCAACCCAGCACTCCCACTACAACTATAAACTCAACACCAACCCAGCACTCCCACTACAACTATATCCTCAACACCAACCCAGCACTCGCACAACAACAATAACCTCAACACCAACCCAGCACTCCCACTACAACTATATCCTCAACACCAACCCAGCACTCCCACTACAACTATAACCTCAACACCAACCCAGCACTCCCACAACAACTACAACCTTAACACCAACCCAGCACTCCCACTACAACTATATCCTCAACACCAACCCAGCACTCCCACTACAACTATAACCTCAACACCAACCCAGCACTCCCACAACAACTACAACCTTGACACCAACCCAGCACTCCCACTACAACTATATCCTCAACACCAACCCAGCACTCCCACTACAACTATAACCTCAACACCAACCATTTTCCACCCAACGTTACCACTCCAGACTGTACACTGCAGGTCAGCCAGAGAATCCCCGCTGCAGGCAGAGGTCGTCTGCGCCACAGCTGTCAGCAGACAGAACTGCATCATCTCTCACTCACTGCAGTACGAAGGGAAACTGTGAATCACAAAACCTGCCAGTGACTTTGCAAACTGTACATCCTGCCAACACTCACACTGAGGCTCCCCAGGATTTCTGCTCTGTCTGGTTTTTAAGCTGCTCTGTGTTGCTCTTAGACCACTGTGTTTTGGGCAGCTCTGTCTAAAGCCCTGAATCAGAAAAGTTGGGACAGCAAAACAAAAAGCAATGATTTGTAAACCATGTCTGATCTGTAATATACTGAAAACATCACAGCAGCACTTTTTTCAAAAACAGCAGGGACAGTTTAGTATTTACCACTTTGTAATTTTGACATTCATTTTTACAATACTTAATAAATGTTTAGGGACTGAAGACACCAAATGACTCAGAGTTTCAGGTGTAACTGTGTCCTTCCCTTTCAGCAAATACATCTGCAAGTATGTATGTATTTAGCATTTCAAAATGTGCCACATATTATAAATTGGGGGCAGGTTGGGACTGCAGGTAGGCTGGTCCAACATCTGAACACTCTTATTATGCAGCCAATCTTTTGTAAAGCATGTAGAATGCTGTTCTGCATTGGCTTCTTGAAATATGCATGTAAGGGATGTACTCTTGATGACATCAACTGTCACGTCAAAATCTCAGTGTACTTTTCAGCATTAATGGTACGTTCACAGAAGTGCAAGATACCCTCCCCGTACCATGACAGTGCATGACTTTTGGACATGTTGCTGGAATTGGTTTGGACAGTTATTTTATTCTTTGGTCCAGAGCACAAAATTAAACACTATTAATCTACTCACTCATATAACATCAAACAGGACAAATATGCAAACGCATACAACATCAAATGCCTCAAACACACAGCCACACAGACACAATGCGCTGAAAAAGTGTGACGTCACTTTTGCTGGGGTCAAAACTCACTTCCTTGACAATGGTTAACACTCAGAGCGTAGCAACAGATTCACTCGTACACTTAACAGGTGGCTTGAAATGCCTAATATTTGAAATTCCAAAATATACAGAGAAATGCTTTCTGTTCTTTCATAATGAGCATATATTGGGTTCAAGAATGCTGAAATTAAAGCATAATTCCATACACTTTGCAACATGCTGTGCAAGTTATTTGGTTAATTCGGTGTGAACCAGTTGCCATGGCTGTGGTAGGTTGACCTCGGCATGATGTGACGACTTTGGCAGCGCAGACATTGGCGACTCCAGTCCTGCAGGGCCGCAGTTTCATCAGGTTTTCAGAATGTTTCCACTTCAATGATTTAAGTTGATAGTGAATGAATCCACACACCTTGTTTTCCAGGCTTTAAACGACTGCTGAGTGAAAGGAGACCACACAAACACGCAGATGCTGCAGCCCTTCAGCAGTAACGTTATCCATTCCTGCTCAAGAGCACATAAAGCACTCCAAACTCTGTCCAAAGCAGTATAGCACAGAATGGGGCTGCGTCTCAATTCTCTTCAATTAATTCCTAATTTCCTACATTTGCATCCTATCCTTGCTAAGGAACGCCATTTGGTCCAAAATGTCTATTTTGGCGTCAGAATTAAGATGTTGTATTTCTGTATCTTCGACCTTATAAAATGCCCAGTTAATATGCTCATTTTGTGAAAAAATAAAAATAAAAAATAGGGCGTTAACAGGACATTTTATGACGTCTGAAGACTCAGAAATTTGATGTCTTAACGCGGACGCGAAAATAGACGTATTGGACGAAATGGCGTTCCACAGCAAGGATAGGATGCAAGTGTAGGGAATAAGGATTTAATTTAAGAGAAATGAGCCCAGCCCAGGTCTGCCTGCGCGCCGTGCGAATGTGCAGAAAGCGAGGCTGTGAGACGGGCAGGAGAGCCCGAGTAATGCCTCAGTAAAACGGACCGCACGCAAACTCAGATATACGACCATCTATGTGCTCTTCACCCACTCCCGCTGTTTCCGCCCCGACTCTCGTCTCAGCTCAGCGCAGACTGTGGCAATTAAGTTCTCTCTCCCTCCCCCTCCTCTCTCCCTTTTCTCACTAAGTCGAGGAGTTGTTTTCTTGGCCTCATCCGTTCCCTCACTCCCTCCACCGCCCATCAAACCACAATACACAAGTCAGGACATTTTTTCCAACCACGAGTTCACATCGCTTCTTGTCAAGTTTTCATTATTTTAAGAATTTTTGACCTTTTAGAACCCATTGTGCCTCTCTGATGCCTAAATTTTACACATCGGAGTAAAACCTGAACTATGAGCTAAACGTAGCAAAATCTTTTAAGAATTTGCGGTAGTGCCGCCAGGCTCCAACATAAGTTACACCAAGACAGAGAAGTGCAGGGTACTTCAGGATCATAGTCTTAATGACGGAAGAAGGGGCACCAGAAAACCTCGCAAGCCTTACCATTCCGGGTTCACAGAGCAGAACAATGTAATAATAAATATAACGCTCATCACAGTGATGTCATTCGCCATCAATCTTCGTACGGGCAGCCAACTTTAAGTCATAAACACGTTAATACTCAAGGCTAACACCCCCCAACCTATCCCATACGCTGCCTTCTCCTTATCACTCATTTTGTAGTGAGTGTACTAGTATACGCGTGTGTTCGTCTTTCTGTGCTTAATGGTGTGTGTGTGTGTGTGTGTGTGTGTGTGTGTGTGAGTTTGTTTGTCCGTGCGCACGAGCGTGCGTGTGTACTTGCCTGTGCCAAGTTGTGTGTGTGTGTGTGTGTGTGTGTGTGTGTGTGTGTGCGCGCGTAAGAGAGATGGTACGGTGAGACTTACCTCCGCTTTGATGTCCTGAGTTGTTCCCTCCGTGCAGAACCCAGATAACAGGACAAGCAAAAGGACATGGCTGACAGACTGAAGTAGGGGAACCATTTGGCCGCTCCGCGGTCACAACTGCCCCCTGAAATGAAATACTTCTTTTCTCCTCAACGACGACCAAATAATCTTACTCCCCGTCAGCTTGTTGGTCAGAACATTTCAAAAAGAAGACTAAAATACACAGTGTAACTCCAGCACTAAATAAAAGGATCGAACTTCTCAGAAGAATGTCTCCAAAAACTTATTAAGTAACGTAAATGGCACAAACCACCCAAATGCCCTCGTTTATACTATTAAAATAAATCCAGCTTGAAATTCATGCAGACCCGCGCACGTAAAAGCAGATACTGATATTACAACAGGGTGAAGCCGTTTTGTACAATCCGTTATTGAGTTCTTTTACTCCTGAATTACGTCCCTTTTGTTTCTCCCTTTCCCAAGTCTTTCCGTACTTCATGCCAGGTTCTTTGGACAGTCTCTCTCTCTCTCTCTCTCTCTCTCTCTCAGCTGCAGACGTGGTGGTTTGACTGTCCCTTGTGGCTTTTCGTCTCTTGGAAAATGCAGTAAAGAGGGAAAAGGCTCAGTGAGTGCGCCACTCCGACGTCGCACCTCCTAACAGCGAGGCCTGGTTGGCCCGTAGCGGTTCGCTCCGTCCTCCATCAAGGTTTTAGTCACAAGATGAACGAAGGGAAAACATTTTTTTTCCTTTCCTCGTCTTCTAATTTATGTTACAAAGGGAAATAATCACACACGTCACTGAAATAACTTGAGAACTTCTTTATAAATAAATACAGAATCTTATCGAACGAAATGTTGTATTTGTAATTCTGTGTAAATTTCCTGGCCGTCTGCCTAATTAAATGATAGACAACAGACAATGTACTTAAACTCGTAAACGATTTCGTAATACAGCCTACTTTTAGGCTACCAATTATTCAATTAGTTGAAACAGCGCCCTCCACCAATCTGTGGCTTTTGATCTCCTGCCGGGGGTGTGTGTGTGTGTGTGAGTGTGTTTGTTTGTTGGGTGGTGTGTTTTTTTTTTTTTTTGGACACTTTTTGGATTGTCTCTCTGTTCTGTCACTGTTCACCTGGCTTGGACTCAGACAGTTATTAAAGGCCATGACCTTTGCATTTCGTTCCTTTCAGCAGCCATAATGCCTTGGTCCATTGTTACAGACTCTTTTCAGTTTGTTAGTATTGGGCTTATTTGGGGGACTCTGACCTTTTTATTCTGCTGTCAGTGAACCATTTGTGTTAATACTGATGCAGGCTGTGTATCACCGTACTGCTAAAAGATCCAACTATGGCCCAGTTTAAGCTGTCTAGTAGATACACGGGCGGGGGGGTTTGATCTGCTGCTGCAAGATTGACACCATGATCCCATGAAGCCTAAAGCTGTCCTGGGCCTTCAGAGGAAAAACAGGCCCACGACATCAGAGATCCAGCTCCATACTTCACAGCTGGGATGCAGTTTGTTGTAGTGTGGCTATTATTTTATATATATATATGTGTATATATATATATATATATATATATATATATATATATATATATTTTTTTTTTTTTAATGCAAACTGACTTCTAGTGTTTAAAGAGCATTATTTTGATTGTGTCTTACCATGGAATCAGTCCTGTTGGGAGTTTTATTGCCCTTTGGCAACCTGTTGGGACGTGTGTGTGTGTGTGTGGGTTTTTTTTTTGGCAACTAACTTAGAGACATTTTTTTGTGTGTGTTTAAAGCTGGAAACAATTCAATGACTTTCTAACATTAGATAATGTTACTGTCAGTTAAATATTGAACATGCAGTTGGTGGGAATTGTATACTCTATTGAACATATCATTTCTGCTTGCAGTTTTTATGAATACCACTTTTCCAGCCTTTTGTTACCCTTGTCCCAACATTTTTGAGTCGTGTTGCTGCCATCACATTCAAAATGAGCTAATATTTTTCATGAAATGGTAAAATGTGTCACTTTCAACATCTGATATGTTGTGCCTGTTTTACTGTGAATAAAATGTGGGTTTGAGATTTGCAAATTGTTGAATTCTGTTTTTATTTACAATTTAGACAGCATCCCAACTTTTTTGGAATTGGGGTTGTACCATGATAAGCCTCATTTTCACTGAAATATCCATGCATACCACAAAGAATAAGAATTCTGTATTCACATTGTCATAGATCACAAACAACTGCATAAAAGAGAGAGGGAAAAACATTGCGTTAAATTTAGAATCAGCAAATTCATAAATGGCGAAACTGTGGACACATGGTCATAAAAACCAAACCATTTGTTTCACATGAACATGATCAGGAGTCACACCTATTTTTTGGCATGTTTATGTTATTAAGTTCAAGTGAAGTATTTTGAAAGAAATGATTATACCTGCGTTTGGTAACCTAATTGGGTACCAGCAGCAGTGCAACACAATCACATTTAACATAACACATAAAGTACACAATAAAACAACAATACATAGTACTCTCTTATACAACTTTAAAAAAACCCACGAACTTCTTCTGTTCAACAGGCCAATGGCAGTGGGAACAAATGCCCTTTTGATCCTATTGGTCCTGCAAGTCGGCAGCCTGTATCTGCGGCTGGAAGGAAGCATCCTGAACTCTGTACAGGGGCGGACCGATTTTACCTTGTCAAGCACCCGTGCTTGATGCAGAGTTGACAGGTCATTAAGGGTTAGCCCACAGTTTAGTCATTAAGAGGGCAAGTAACGGCTCTAAATATGAATTGCACCATATTAAGACAAATTCACTGTTCGTTATTATCTAACAACTACAGTTATGGTCGGAGCATAAGCTAGCAAAGAATTTGAAGTGAACTGAAGCGGAATTTCAGCAGCGAAGCGACATCCGCGAACAACCAGTGACATCTGCTGGCAAAATTTTGGCCTCGCGTCACATCTACTCAGGCAGGGTGTGAATACACTTGCTGAATTTGTGTTCATGCTTAACAGCAAAATATAAGGTGACATTAAATTCGTGCTCTAACAGAGGGATAGGTGAGGTCGGCGGAAGGAGAACATTCTGACAGCGGTGAGTTACCTGGGGGCGGTCCCTGGCTTTGCCTCGTGCCTGTCACTCAGCGGACACGCGGAAGTGGCTGAGAACCCGGATGTCAACAACACACGGAAGACGTAAGTTGCGTTTTAAAATGTGTCTGTCTGTGCTTTTCCGGACTATTAAACGAATGCTTGTGGAAGTAATCACCCATCAATTGTTTTTGTGTATCCACATTCTAATTTTTTTGCAAAATAAAGTGCCACCAAGGAGCGAAAACTTTACAGCCAGATATGGCACTCGCTGTTAGTTAGCGCTGGCTAGCTGTGTAGCAGGCGAAGGAACGAAAGTTTCGAGCGAGTGAAACCAGTGGCTTTGTGCGTCCGTTGGCTGTTTAAATTTCGCTTTATGGTGGTTGTGTAATTGACACCCGAATACAGTAGATCAAATCGATGTCAATTCAATTGTTTAAAACATGTAACCATCTTCTATTTTATCTCTTTACTCATCTGGCTATCGGGCTGAGCAGCTGCTGTCTTACGTCATTGTTGGGAAGCAGCGCTTGAGGCAGGAAGTTGGATTGTTTCATATGTGTTTAATATGTCTACCGTTATATGTTTTTTACATATTTTTATGTGTTATATATGTTTGTGTGTGTATGTGTGTGTCTGCGCTTTATATACTGTATATGTCTATGTGTTTTATTCTCAAAAGTCTGTTTTGATTGATTTCTAGCACGTTACTACATATATGCTGGAGTCATCCTGAGGATGAATTATACTTCATTGAGTTGGATGGTACGAATGTCTCTATCTCGCCTCATAGCTCACCTCCTCTCTCAGGCTGCGAGCCACGGCTTCTGAAAGTCACTGAAGAAAGAAAGAGATGAGCGTGACGGACGCTGCTGGTTTAGCAGTAAGCGTCATGTGTGTGTTAGGATGTGCAAATGTGGTGTAAGGACCGAAGTAGATTTGGTATTAGGCCGTGTAACCGGTCCTCACTGTACTTGGCTGAGTTGGTGCTGACAGGACGTGGTGGAGGAGGTGAAATCTGTAGTCTGAGTGGTGTGAAGTCTGGGGCCTCAAATAACTCATGTTTGGCTACAGAGATAAGGGTGATGGTGGTGGTAGTTCTTGGTAGTCTCTGTTGAGTAGCTGTGTGTGTAGGTGTGATATGCAGCGAGAATAAGGGCGTTGTGGCTCGGAGAACCGTGAGGATTGCGGGGGTTGACTTGGCACAGTGGTAGCATTGGGCTGTCGGGAAGCCTAATTTGTGGGGTCAATATTTGGCAAACTGTGGGGAGGTTGTGATGCGGCATTGATGTTACTCTGAAATACAGGAATCAGTAAAAGCATTGATGTGAAAATTGAATAAATGAGAGGATGTTTAGCTGTTGTGTGGCAGGATCAGCTGTGGGTGGGATTAAATGCATAATTGTGGTGGATTTTGAGACGTGACCTGGTTACGCAGGCTTTTGTGCTGGGTCAGTCCAAGTGAAGGCATCCAGAAAATCAGAAAATTCCTTGGTCAACCCCTCAGAAATTTGTCAAAAAAATTCATATGGGTACCTCTGGTGGACTTATGAAATACTACCAAGTATAAGACCAATATCCCTAATAGCTTTGAAGTTATGGCCTGTCACAATTTTGAGTTATTTTTTGTTTTTTTTTGACGAAATTGTGTTTCGTCCAACTTTGGGCTTCCACTGCTCCTCTATTATTTAACCTACAGATGAGATTTTTGGTTTCCCTGGCCAACCTTTCCCCTAGAATCAGAATTTCTGGTCAGATTAGGTCTATCTACCTTGGTTGCTCCACAATAGGCACCAAAGTTGGCTGAAAAGCCAAAAATAAAAAAAAAATTGCTGAACTTTTTAAATGCTACAGATCAGAAAGTTTAGGGAATTCAAGCTTGAAATTTTTTTTGCGACCAGTCCTGATACCTCTCATGGGTAATCTACTTTAATCCTGTTTGTATCTTGGCAGGAATGAGAGGAAATGTTTGTTTTTTTTATTTTGCTTGTTTTTCATTTTATGGATTTCAATTTAGAAGATAGTTGTCAACTTCATCTGACAAAAAAATTGGGATGGTGTTCAGCCTAGTTTTTTTACTGCAATTTTTTGAATGATGTTACTTTTTTCGAGCAGATCTTGATGAAAATTCAGCATCGTGTAGCATCAATTGCTAAATTCAGCACATTTACCACAGGCTCTTTGAAACAGCTAAATACATGCAAAAAATAACTTCAATACAATTTTTCAAGCAAAATCATTGTTTTATTTGAAACTTAACAATGGATTACATGTACGACTACTACATTGGAATGGTTCACGTGATTTTTGTTAGAGACCATAAGAATGCTGCTTTTAATCTCATTAAAGTAATTTTTGCTGACATTGCTAAGTATCAAATTTACATTCATTGCCAGGAACTTAGAGGACATGTCATATTATGCAAATCTGTAATGGAATCCGGATAAACTTTACAATTGCAACACCAAAACATGGAAATTACACTTATGTGAAATCTGTTTGGTATGAATATTTCCTGGATCTGCGCATGGACGCTGTTCACTCATGAACCGAGATTAAAACATCTTCTCATGATGAAAACAAATGTGCTCAATTTCCTCAAGCATGACTCCAGATCTCCAGGCGAGCAGTTTTTGATCCTCATTGCTTAAGGTACAGTATGTCACAAAAGTGAGTACACCCTTCACATTTCGACTATTAATTTAGTATATCTTTTTAAGGGACAACGTTACAGAAATGAAAACTGAATATATTCTAGAGTAGTCATTGCATAATATGTGTAGCAGTGTAGATTTACTGCACTGTCCAAATAACTGAACAAACAGTCACTATTTCCAAAATGGGTGGCAACAAAAGTGAGTACACCTCACCGGCAACATGCCAAATTGTGTCCATAGTGTCAATATTTAGTGTGACCCCCATTGTTGTCCAGCACTGCCTTGATTCTCCGAGGCATGGAATTCACCAGAGCTGCACAGGTTGTTGCTGTGATCCTCCACTCCTCCATGACAACATCACGGAGCTGGTGGATGTTGGACACCTGCTGCTCCTCCACCTTCCTCTTGAGGATGCCCCACCAGTGCTCAATGGGATTCAGGTCTGGAGACATACTTGGCCATAACATCACCTTCAGCTTCTTCAGGAAGGCAGTTGTCATCTTGGAGGTGTGTTTCGGGTCATCATTGTGTTGGAAAACAGCCGTGCGGCCCAGTTTCTGAAGGGAGGGCGTCATGTTCTGCTTCAGAATCTCACAGTACATGTTGGATCCATTATTCCATTAATGAAGTGCAGCTCCCCAGGACCAGAAGCACTCATGCAGCCCCAGACCATGATGCTGTCAGCACCATGTTTGACTGTAGGCAGTACACACTTGTTTTGATACTTCACACCAGGGGGCCGCCACACATGCTGGACACCATCTTAGCCGAACAAATTTATCTTGGTCTCGTCAGACCACAGAACATGGTTCTAGTAGTTCTTGTTCTTGGACTGGTTGTCTTCAACAAACTGTTTTCGGGCTTTCTTGTGGGCTAGCTTCAGAAGAGGCTTCCATCTTGGCTGACAGCCATGCAGACCAACTTTGCGCAGAGCATGGCATATGGTCTGAGCACTGACAGGCTGTTATCCCACTGCTACAACCTTGTTACCAATGCTGCCAGCACTCCTGCATCTGTTTTCTGAAGCCAACTTGTGCACCTGACGCAGAGCACGGGGACTCAACCTCTTCGGTCGACCCTGACGAGGCCTGTGCCGAGCAGAACTCATCTTGGAAAACCACTGGATAACCTTGGCCACCATGCTGTAGCTTAGTTTCATGGTTTCACAGATGTTCTTGTAGCTTATACCATCTTTGTGGAGAGCAACAATTCTCTTTTTCAGATCCTCAGAGAGTTCTTTCACATGAGGTGCCATGTTGACCATCCAGTGACCAGAATGAGAGCATTGCACCCAAAGCACCACAATTAAATCTTTCAACACATGTGACACAACCTCATACAACCCAGTCGAACAGACAAAAGCATGAACATGATGAACAAGTCGCGTTTCATTGCTTGGTTGACCATTATCAATTGGGGTGTGTACTCACTTTTGTTGCCATCCATTTTGGAAATAGTGACTGTTTGTTCAGGTATTTGGACAGTGCAGTAAATCTACACTGCTACACATATTGTACCATGACTACTCTAGAATATATAGAAGTTTCACTTCTGTAGCATTGTCCCTTGAAAAGATATAATAAATTAATTGTCTAAATGTGAGGGGCGTTCTCACTTTTGTGAGATACTGTATCCACTCTGAAGAAGCCAGTTTTTCTTGCCACACGTGTATTGTGACGTTCATCACCCAATTTGGTGCCTCAGTCACACTGTGGTAAATCCTTCTTACCCCCCATGGTTTGAGTGATCATGATAATCTGATCATTGGGGCTCTTTTATACTGGTCATCATTACACAAAACCTAAACGAGTTCAGAGGAACCTCAGATTGCAGATTTAATGATGATGTAAGATGAAACAAGTTTGTGCTTGTCTCAAGATTTCATTATTTGTTCAAGTTTTAACATGATGAACTGAATATTACTTAATATTTATGCTTTCAAAAAAGCTATAGCATTTTATGGTGTACGATTGTGAGTTTAAATGGCCAATATGGTGTGTCTATTGAAAAATTCACATAAAATAAACTGGGCTCAACACCATCCCAATTTTTTCATCAGATGAAGTTGACAACTATAGCAATCTATGGTAAAGATGTGAAGGATGTGGTCAATTGCGCGCATGGTGAACCATGGACTTCAAAATTGCTATTTTTTCCGTAAAATGGAAAATGAGCAAAAAAAAAAAAAAAAAAATTCTTCTCATTCCTGCCAAGACACAAACCAGATTAAAGTGGATTACCCCTGAGAGGTATCAGGACTGGTCTCAAAAAAAAATTTCAAGCTAGAATTCCCTAAACTTTCTGATCTGTAGCATTTAAAAAGTACAGCAATTTTTATGATTTTTGGCTTTTCAGCCAACTTTGGAGCCCTATTCTGGAGCAACCAAGGTAGATACACCTAACCTGACCAGAAATTCTGATTCTACGGGAAAAGTGGAAGAGAGAAACCAAAAATCTGATCAGTAGGTCAAATTATAGAGGAGCAGTGGAAGCCCAAAGTTGGACGAAACAAAATTTCGTCAAAATAAAAAAAAAAAAAAACTTTAAATTGTGACGGGCCATCACTTCAAAACTGTTAGAGATATTGGTGTAATACTTGGTATTATTTCATAAGTCCACCAGAGGTACCCATATTAATTTTTGGAGAAATTTCTGAGGGGGTCATCTGGGAGGGTCTGGATGCTTAGATATGGACTGACCCTGCTGATGTTTGTTGTTTCATCGTTAAATTTGATTAATTGACATTGTTGGCATGTATTGGGGGGGGGTAGGGTCAGAAAATATGAGAAACCAGGCTGTTATGGGGTTCGTGTGGGTTTACTGGGGGTAGAAGGAAGAGGCTGGTTTGGGGTATGGTAAGTTTCCTCAGAGGAACAGGATTGCTTGTGCAGATTAGCTGTGAGTGTATTGGTACCCCAGTATAGCAGAAGGCAGTATATTTTTATTGTTAAGTTGTGACTGCCTCCACCCAAACCCAAAGAATAAGAAAGCAGTAACAGAATATTGCTCAGTGTCAAGCTCACTGACCAGTAGTGTTAAATGTGGAAATGCAGCTTAATGGACTAACAGTCATGAGTGAAATTTCTGTTCCCTCTCACTGCAGGCAAAGTTTTCCAGGAGCAGGCATCGTGGACCATGGCAGACTGAGGGACTTTTCAAATTGGCAAATTCTTTTTTATTTTAAGTTTTTTAAGTTGTGATTTTATGAGTGCCGTCCTGCTCAGGTGAACAGTAATGGCTCCTATTTCCTGTGTGCTTGGGCTGCTGTATATTCTGTGTCTGACAGGTGAGCACCTGCCTCTCTCTGATCTGCAGTGTATTTTCTGTGTTGTGTTTGTGTACTGTGTATCATGCACACGCGCGCGCACACATTTTGTATTGTGTTTGGTGGTTACACACATACACTGCCCTCCATGATTATTGGCACCCCTGGTTAAGATGTGTTCTTTAGCTTCTAATAAATTCAGTTTTTTTGGTAAATACATTGGACCACAATAAAAAAAAGAGGAAAATTCAACCTTTAATTCAAGTGCATTTATTCAGTGGGAAAAAAAATCCCACATTAAAAAATAATTCTTTTACATCAAATCATCTCCGCCACAATTATTAGCACCCCTGATGTTAATACTTTGTACAACCTACCCTTTTCCAACAAAACTGCACCTAATCTTCTCCTATAATGTTTCACAAGATAGGAGAATACAGAAAGAGGGATCTTCGACCATTCCTCTTCGCACAATCTCTCTAAATCATCCAGTGACCTGGGTTCTCTCCTCTGCACTCTCCTCTTCAGCTCACTCCACAGGTTTTCAATGGGGCTGAGGTCTGGGGACTGAGATGGCCATGGGAGGAGCTTGATTCTGTGTCTGGTGAACCATTTCTGTGTAGATTTGGCCACATGTTCAGGGTCATTATCTTGCTGCAAGACCCAGTGATGACCCATCTTCAGCTTTCGGGCAGAGGCTACCAGATTTTGATTTAAAATGTCTTGGTATTTCAAAGCGTTCATGATGCCATGCACCCTAACAAGGTTCCCAGGGCCTCTGGAAGAGAAACAGGCCCACAGCATCACCGATCCTCCCCCATACTTCACAGTGGGCATGAGGTACTTTTCTGCATACTCATCTTTTGTGTTCCGCCAGACCCACTTAGAGTGTTTGTTGCCAAAATATCTTGATCTCATCTGACCAAAGCACACAGTCCCAGTTGAAGTCCCAGTACCGCTTAGCGAACTCCAGACGTTTGCGTTTATGATTGTGAGTGAGAAAAGGTTTTCTCCGTGCATACCTCCCAAACAGCTTGTTGGCATGTAGATGGCACCTGATGGTTGTTTTGGAGACTTTGTGACCCCAAGATGCTACCATTTGTTGCAATTCTTTAACAGTGAGCTTTGGAGAACTTTTTAATTCTCTTACCATCCTCCTCACTGTGCGTGGTGGCAAAATAACCTTGCGTCCTCGTCCAGGCTTGTTTACTTCTGTTCCAGTTGTTTTAAACTTCTTAATGATTCCTCTGACAGTAGATATGGGCAGGTGCAGGCAAGTGGCTATTTTCTTGTAGTCATTACCTGACTTGTGAAGGTCGACACACATCTGCCTTACTTGAATGGTGTGTTCCTTTGTCTTTCCCATGTTGAAGAGTGGATAAGAGAAATGGCCTCTGTGTCACATCATACTTATACCCCAGGGAAACAGGAAGTGATAAATTACTAATTAAAGTTCCTAGATACTCTGATCAACATTGTAAACTACTGTAGAAATGACAGAAATACTTCAATTACATTTAATTCCTAAAATTACATTTATTTCCTAGTTAAGGGTGCCAATAATTGTGGAAGAGGTGATTTTATGAAAAAAGATTATTTCTTAGTCAGGGATTTTTTTTCCTTAAAATTCACTTGAGTTGAAGGGTACATTTTTGTACAATTTTCAGTGTGAGAGTATGCTTTTGCAATAAAAATTGAATTTATTTTCAGGCTTTTAGCACGTCCTGACCAGGAGTGCCAATAATTATGGAGGACGCTGTATAAAGTGTGTACTGTATATGTGTGGCGTATTGTGTTTAGGGGTTATACACATATAAGGTGTGAATAGTATATGTGTTGTGTATTGTGTTTGGAGGTTATACACATATAAAGTGCGTGTAGTGCATTGTGTTTGGGTTGCACATAGAAAGTGCGTATAGTGTATGTATAGTGTATTGTGTTTGGGGGTTATACACATAGAAAGTGTATATTGTGAATGTATAGTGTATTGTGTTTGGGGTTCATACACATAGAAAGTGTGTATAGTGTATGTGTAGTGTATTGTGTTTGGAGGATATACACACAAAGTGTATATAGTGGATTGTGTTTGGGGGTTATGCACATATAAAGTGTGTATAGTGTATGTGTAGTGTATTGTGTTTGGAGGATATACACATGCAGTATGGATAGTGTTTATGCAGTGTGTTATGTTTGGGGGTTATACATATAAAGTGTGTATATTGTATTGTGTTTGGGGGTTATACATATATTAAGTGTGTGTGTATATTGTATGTGTGGTGTGTTGTGTTTGGGGATTATAGACAAATAAAGTGTGAATAGTATATGTGTAGTGTATTGTGTTTAGGGGTTATACACATAAAGTGTGTATAGTGTATTGTGTTTGGGGATTATACACATAAAGTGTGTATAGGGTATGCATAGTGTGTTGTGTTTGGGGGTTATACACATAAAGTGTGTATAGTGTATGTGTCGTGTTTCGTGTTTGGGGGTTATACACAGAAAGTGTGTATTGTGTATGTTTAGTGTATTGTGTTTATGGGTTATATATATAAAGTGTATATGGTGTATTGTGTTTGGGGGTTACACACTTATAAGGCGTGTATAGTGTATTGTGTATGGGGGTTATACACAAATCAAGTGGGTATAGTATATAATGTATTGCGTTTGGGGGTTATACACATATAAAGTGTGTATAGTGTATTGTGTTTAGGGGTTATACACATATCAAGTGTGTATAGTGTATGTATCGTGTTTTGTGTTTGGGGTTATACACATATAAAGTGTGTATAGTGTATTGTGTTTAGGGGTTATACACATCAAGTGTGTATCGTGTATGTATAGTGTTTTCTGTTTGGGGGTTATACACAAAGTGTATGTATAGTGTATTGTGTTTGGGGGTTATACACATATAAAGTGTGTATCGTGTATGTATAGTGTTTTGTGTTTGGGGGTTATACACAAAGTGTATGTATGGTGTATTGTGTTTGGGGGTTATACACATATAAAGTGTGCATAGTGTATGTATAGTGAATTGTGTTTGGGGGTTATACACATATAAAGTGTGTATAGTGTATGTGTAGTGTATTGTGTTTGGGGGTTATACACATAGAAAGTGTATGTATAGTTTGTTTTATTTGGGGGTTATACACACATAAAGTGTATTTTGTGTATGTATAGTGTTTTGGGGTTATACACATATAAAGTGTGTATTGTGTATGTATAGTGTTTTGGGGTTATACACATAGAAAGTGTATGTATAGTGTATATTGTTTGGGGGTTATACACATATAAAGTGTGTATCGTGTATGTATAGTGTATTGTGTTTGGGGGTTATACACATTTAAAGTGTGTATAGTGTTTGTGTAGTGTATTGTGTTTGGGGGATATACCCATATAAAGTGTGTATAGTGTATGTGTAGTGTATTGTGTTTTGGGGTTGTACACATAAATAAAGCAGAGCTCTGCCCTTTCTCTGATCTCATTACAGTGTGTAGGAGCGCAGAGCTTGCCTCTTCTTCTGGTAAGAGACCAAACATGCCTCAAATCTGAAAATATTCACTTCACCCCTGCATCAGAGATTATAGAGCTTGGCAACCGACGTCACTGCGCAATGCATTCTGGGATGTAAACAATAGCGCGCCACCATATTGTGAGGCCATATCGTGCGAGACTAAATTGAAACAGAGCTAAAAAGACACAGTAACTAGGTGTAAACTTGTCGAAAGCGCTGAGATGCCAAGTTTCACGCATTCGGCGTAAGCCTCGCAAATTTTTTAGGTTTATTCAGCGTATTCTGCATTTATTCATTGAACGCTTAGTGAGATTCTCATGCGGAATTAAAATCCTTGTGCATTGAAGTTTCCGATTCACTTGCGTAAAGGTGCACCTCATCACAAGTAACATGGAAAGCGATTACGATGCCGGACTTCCTGTGCTTCTCTTTACTCAGGGATTGGAAACAATGCATGTGTTTCATGATCGGTTAAATTGTTTTCATGAAAGAAGACCATCCGAGGCGTCTTTATGCAATTCCTTTGCTTTCAATCCCTCAGTAAAGACAAGCCTGAGAATTCCCAAGTCATAATCGATTTCCGTGTCACTGTTTAGGAAATCCACCATAATGAACGTGAAACTGATTAACTTGATGCACAATGATTTAAATTCCGTGAGGGAATTTCTTCAGTGCGCTTTGGTTGAATAATTGCTGACACAGGAACGTGAATGCCACTAAGCAGAGTTGTGACCAAGTCATCATGTCCAAGTCAAATCAAGTCACTGGTCATTAGCTCAAACTCAAAGCAGACGAGGGAGAGAAATGAGGAGTGACAGGGGGCAGGGGAACAAATTAGACAATCAGCTAACGAATAAACAAGCAGTGTGGGGAAAGCTGAGAGATAGAGGCTTAGATACATTTAGGATCAGAGAGGGGTCAATGTCAACATGAAATGCAGCTCATGGCTCTCTCAGTTTTCCCCTCTCTGCTTGTAAATTAGTTAGCTCATTGTCTAATTTGTTCCCCTGCCCCTTCACTCCTCACTGCTCTCCCTCGTCTGCTTTGAGTTTGAGCTAATGACCAGTGACTTGATTTGACTTGGATATGATGACTTGGTCACAACTCTGCCACTAAGAGGAGAGACTCTCACGTAATGCGTGAGACTTGGCATCTCTGATTAGGCGATGCTAAGAAGTCGATTAAACGAAAGAAACACAATATAAAGAGACAAACTTCTACCGAACGCAAGAAAATGGAACATTAAACTAATTGCGTTGATCGGAAATTTGGATCCGCATGAGGTGCCTGTGAGAAACTGCAGTCGAAACTGCCTTCATTTAAATTACCATTACAGAAGCCCGGAAAACTCTCAATACTGGTGTGGCCAGTTTCCATTCATAACGCAAACCTGTCGACTCCCACTGATTCGGTATTACGTTTAAGTGGCATATTTACGTTCATCTGCTGTAGTCAGCAATTATTCATTCAACATGTATGTAAGAGATTCTCGTGCGGAACTGAAGTCCTTGTGTGCGGAGGGGTTGGAAGCGATGGAATTGCTTAAAGACGTCTCAGATAATCTTATTTCATTGAAACAATCACGAAATGCATGCATTGCTTCTAACCCCTGAGTAAAGAAAAGCGTGAGAAGTCTGGAGTCGTAATCGGTATGCTGTATACGCTAAATGAAAACTGGCTATATCTGACCACATGGCAGATTCTTCCCATGGCTTTGGCTTCTCGGTGCGCAACAACAAGACGTGGCCTCACAGTATGGCGATCTCTCCCATCAACCCATGTGGCGCTGCAGCCGTGACGTCATGTTCCCATCCCCTATAGATAGATGTATCTGTGCAAGTCTGCTTTGATAACCCTCATGCTTCTCTCTCTCTCTCTTTTCTTTCTCTCTTTCTCTCAGCTCGCTGTGAAAGGGTTCCCAGAATCCTTCAGGGTAGGCAGGGGGAGATCCGGAGTTCCACCAGGCACAGCTGGTCGTCTCGACAACTGAACTGTAGCTGGGTGATTCCTGCATCAGTGGGAGAGCCTGTTATACTGAGGTACTGCCCTCTTACCCAATGAGAGAGCCTGTCATACTGAGGTACTGCCCTCTTACCCAATGAGAGAGCCTGTTATACTGAGCTACTGCCTTCTTACCCAATGAGAGAGCTTGTTATACTGAGGTACTGCCCTCTTACCAATGAGAGAGCCTGTTATACTGAAGTACTGCCCTCTTACCCAGTGAGAGAGCACATCGCACAACAGAAGACCAAAGCCATGTTATGTCTGTATTCCTCAGTCAGTCCTGGTGACTCTTCTGTGCGGTCAGCGAAGTAAAGTTGAATTTAAACAGGTGCACTTTCAGAATCCAACAGTTTAAACAGTTAGACGCCCTCCCTTGACGTCCGGCTCTCTGAATATCATTCAATAGTGCATCAACTGTAAAACCCTCTCACTTATCCAAAATGTAAAATTAATTCATTCTGTTTTATTAATTATTATCTGTGATATCAAGTATATTAGTCAGTGATTGATACAATAAATGTACTTTCCTGCCAACGTTTGCGACCCATTGAACAAATGAAGGACTGCAGTGAAAGAAATGGTTCCTAATTACATTGCTTAACATGTGACTTTTTTATTTCTTTAGCACAGCACAGATTTGGCTCACAACCGTTTGTCTTGTGCTTCTCATTTTTTAGTGCAATGTCTTTGTACTCAGCAAGAAGGAGCTTTCTGATCTGTCAAATGCAGTCAGTCAAATATTTTTTTCCTCTATCAGTGACGGTTTTTACTGTCATCATAGTGTGAGCATTGGAGTTTTTTTCCCCAGTTCAGACATGTTATGTTACATTGTCCTCCCTCTCTTTGGAGAGATATTGGGTTGTGTGCCCATAATGTGTCAGTCTGGACTGCTGAAGCACTCCCTGGGACTGTACAGTCCGATCCTCGAGCCGCAGACTCTCACAGTCCCTGGGACTGTACAGTCCGATCCTCGAGCCGCAGATTCTCTCACAGTCCCTGGGATTGTACAGTCCGATCCTCGAGCCGCAGACTCTCGCACAGTCCCTGGGACTGTACAGTCCGATCCTCGAGCCGCAGATTCTCTCACAGTCCCTGGGACTGTACAGTCCGATCCTCGATCCGCAGACTCTCTCACAGTCCCTGGGACTGTAGAGTCCGATCCTCGAGCCGGCAGACTCTCTCACAGTCCATGGGACTGTACAGTCCGATCCTTGAGCCGCTGACTCTCACAGTCCCTGGGACTGTACAGTCCGATCCTCGAGCCGCAGACCCTCTCACAGTCCCTGGGACTGTAGAGTCCGATCCTCGAGCCGCAGACTCTCTCACAGTCCCTGGGACTGTACAGTTCGATTCTCGAGCCGCAGACTCTCTCACAGTCCTTGGGACTGTAGATTCCGATCCTCGAGCCGGCAGACTCTCTCACAGTCCATGGGACTGTACAGTCCGATCCTTGAGCCGCTGACTCTCACAGTCCCTGGGACTGTACAGTCCGATCCTCGAGCCGCAGACTCTCTCACAGTCCCTGGGACTGTAGAGTCCGATCCTTGAGCCGCAGACTCTCTCACAGTCCCTGGGACTGTAGAGTCCGATCCTCGAGCCGCAGACTCTCTCACAGTCCCTGGGACTGTACAGTCCGATCCTCGAGCCGCAGACTCTCTTACAGTCCATGGGACTGTACAGTCCGATCCTCAAGCAGCAGACTCTCTCACAGTCCCTGGGACTGTACAGTCCGATCCTCGAGCTGCAGACTCTCTCACAGTCCCTGGGACTGTACAGTCCGATCCTCGAGCCGCAGACTCTCTTACTGTCCATGGGACTGTACAGTCCAATCCTCGAGCCGCAGACTCTCTTACAGTCCATGGGACTGTACAGTCCGATCCTCAAGCAGCAGACTCTCTCACAGTCCCTGGGACTGTACAGTCCGATCCTCGAGCCGCAGACTCTCTCACAGTCCCTGGGACTGTACAGTCCGATCCTCGAGCCGAGAGACTCTCTCACAGTCCCTGGGACTGTACAGTCCGATCCTCAAGCCGCAGACTCTCTCACAGTCCATGGGACTGTACAGTCCGATCCTCAAGCAGCAGACTCTCTCACAGTCCCTGGGACTGTACAGTCCGATATTCGAGCCGCAGACTCTCTCATAGTCCCTGGGACTGTACAGTCCGATCCTCGAGCCGCAGACTCTCTTACAGTCCATGGGACTGTACAGTCCAATCCTCGAGCCGCAGAGTCTCACAGTCCCTGGGACTGTACAGTCCGATCCTCGAGCCGCAGACTCTCTAACAGTCCCTGGGACTGTACAGTCCGATCCTCGAGCCGCAGACTCTCTAACAGTCCCTGGGACTGTACAGTCCGATCCTCGAGCCGCAGACTCTCTAACAGTCCCTGGGACTGTACAGTCCAATCCTCGAGCCGCAGAGTCTCACAGTCCCTGGGACTGTACAGTCCGATCCTCGATCCGCAGACTCTCTCACAGTCCCTGGGACTGTACAGTCCGATCCTCGAGCCGCAGACTCTCTCACAGTCCCTAGGACTGTACAGTCCGATCCTCAAGCCGCAGACTCTCACAGTCGCTGCGTTTGAAGGTTTTCTCTCCTGCGGGTGTGTGCCCTGATAACGGCTCTCCATCTACTCTGTTCTGCAACCTGAGTTTCCCTGTTTGCAGGGTTGATGGTGCCTGTCTTCATGCCACGTTTGCATACATACTGAGTGCTCCCCATACTGAGTGTCTTTGGGGATACATCCGTCCTACATTTCTCTGATGTGACCTGTGGGATTGCAGATTGAATAGACTCGGCATTCCTGCTTTCCCTAAGACGTCCTTGTTTGGGATGCTGTCTCACCAGGTGATGCCCTGGATCTTTTGAAGGCAGCGCGTGTAGAACATGTTGAGTCTGTGCGTTCCGTGGGTGTTTACGGTCCTGTACAGTCCAGGCTTTGCTGCCATGAAGCAGAGTGCTGAGCACACAGGCTGTACATGACCATCTTAGCTTTCATGATTAGAATAAGGCTTTCCCACACCCTTTGGGTTTCTGCCGCTGTCTTACCGATCCTATTATCAAGTTCTGTGTCCAGAGAGTGGATGCTGAAGATGGTGGATCCGAGATGCACAGATTCCCCCTGCACCTCCTGGGTGTGGTCCTGTATCGCGATGCTGAGGCCTTGTCCTGAGAGGTTGTTCTTCTTTAGATGTATTGCAAGACCAAACTCTGCAGGCAGGAGCGAAGGAGGTAATAAGGCTTTGCAAAGGTTCCTCACCGTGTGCCGTGTGCGGTCAGAGCAGCTTCATCAGCCTCCTTAATTACTACTTTCCACACTTTGGTTTTTACTCGCACACGTGCCGTCACTTCTTGTGTGACAGGGATATACCCTGTCATTCGACAGACTGACCGCAAAGGTCGGTAGCAGGGAGAAAAAGATTTAAAAAACTGTCAGACCTGGTACACACCCTTACAACACTCCGCTCCTGATTGGGAACGGACCTGATGAGGAGCTGTCATGCTGGACAGTACCTCTCACGTCTTCATGGAAGGACGAGGTGATTCTCAACAGCTTTGGAGGCCATCTAGTCCTTAGGTTTCTGATTAAAAGCCTGCTACTACAGTGTTGGGATGGAGGGATGGTGGCCCAGGGCATGCAGGACTCCAGTATCATGACACTGCGCTAAAACGGAGGAGATCACAGAGACTGCAATAACTTCTGTAGAATCTCTCTCCTCAGTATTGTTGGGAAGGTCTTCGCCTCGGAGGCACAGAACCGACTGCAGTCACCGGCAGAGCCTGTATATCCTGAGGCCCTGTACGGGTTCAGAGTACGAAGATCAACCATCGATATGATTTTCTTGTGATGGCAGCTGCAAGAGAAATACCAAGAACAGAGGAAACCACTTCACATCACCTTCATAAGATCTTACGGAGGTCAACAGACACTGATGCAAAGTAAGAGGCGCACTGCCAGAAGTAAGAGGTGCATGCGCCCGAAGCGCCCATCTCGACAGCGCAAGCTGTTGGGGGAAGGTTACAGGAGGGTGTGCCCGTTTTTCTTTTTGACAGTGGTGTGATGACAAATTCGAAGAAATTAATATCTTCGACAATAAGATGGGCCGAAAAGTTCCATCCATCCAAGTGCTATTCTTCAATATAAAGCAGTCGACACCGACCTGATGTAGTTTCTTATGCTCGCACAACGCAATGTTTTGCCGAGTGTCCCATGTCACGCAAGTTTATCAAATCTGAGCGTTGAACCGAACGCGCTGCACTGTTGATGAATTGGATATTAGTGCGGCAATTGGTAAATCGACAAAACACATTTTATTATGCAAAATTTATTTCACAATCATGTATGCTGCACTGAGACTGTTGAAATGTGGGAAAACTTCCTTTTGTAGAAGCTATTCGTCTTATTGCCGGAAAATAGCATTGTTGTGCTGTGCATGGATGGATTAATGGTATGAACGATTGACTATTCGCGCAGATTGGATAAAAAGATCACAGCCAGATGACGCTGTCTCAATGTTGATTCGCAGCAGATTTGATCAATTTAAATGTAATAAACGATGATGTGACGGAGTGTCACAGATGAAACATTTCCTATGACATGTTGAAAAAGAATCCACCGTTTCACCCGCCCTCGTCAACTGATTATTTACAAGTTGTAAAATGGATTATAGGGATTCAGCAAAACTTCTGATCGGTGTCTCAGCCCGCGTTGTTTGGAACATATATTTGGGACCCCCATGAAAACGAGATGGTTCATCTCAAGGAGCAATCTCGTCAATAAATAAATTTACAAATATTCCTTTTTGTTGTTCCAAAATCAATTATAAATCTATTAAATTTCAAGTAGCCACTTGCCTGTTTATTTGGTGAAAAAATCTTTCATAGATTTCTCTTTATTTGATAGTTTCTTCACTATGCTTCCACTTTGCCCTCTTCATGGTTCCAATGCGTAGCCATGGAGTCCGCTCATTCAGATGTTTCCCGAACAGTTCCATGCAGTCCGCTCATTCAGATGTTTCCCGAACAGTTCCATGCAGTCCGCTCATTCAGATGTTTCCCGAACAGTTCCATGCAGTCCGCTCATTCAGATGTTTCCCGAACAGTTCCATGCAGTCCGCTCATTCAGATGTTTCCCGAACAGTTCCATGCAGTCCGCTCATTCAGATGTTTCCCGAACAGTTCCATGCAGTCCGCTCATTCAGATGTTTCCCGAACAGTTCCATGCAGTCCGCTCATTCAGATGTTTCCCGAACAGTTCCATGCAGTCCGCTCATTCAGATGTTTCCCGAACAGTTCCATGCAGTCCGCTCATTCAGATGTTTCCCGAACAGTTCCATGCAGTCCGCTCATTCAGATGTTTCCCGAACAGTTCCATTCGGTGGTCCTGATTGGTTTTTTTGCCGAAGACGCGAGTGCAGAACAAACCTTTAGTGTTTTGCCGAGGCATTTGTGGTTTATCGCGACGAGTTTGGACATTCAGTCTTGATGAAATTCACAAAGTTTTATTTTTTTAATGACATCTTATGCTTGCAGCAATAAAGGTAACCAGCGCAGCATCCAAGTAAGCAGCAATTTGCGCTGGGCACCGGTTTCTAATGAAAAGCCTGAGTAGTAATTCGTGCGAGTGGAATGGTGCTTTCCTCAGTGGCCTTGATGTCCTCTGGAGAGGTGCCCTGACTTCCACGGGGACTCCTGCAGGCTATAGTGATGGTGGGATGTCGAGCTCTTCCATGACAGCCAGGGGTCGGTGTTCTGAGCCGTGGGCTCAGTGACAGTGGTGTCTCCGGAGTGCAGCTCCTGGTTCTGCTCTGTAACCGTGACGCCCGTAGTGGACCTCAGGGGAGCCGTCGTGGTGATGCTTGGGCCAGCTTTTTTCCTGTTCGCTCAGAATGTGGCCTAAAAGAGTAAAAAATCCCTCTGAGCACCTTATGTAGTAAAATTGACAGTTTGGCAAAGTTTCAGAGGTGGTTCAAAGGAGAAACAGCGCTGACTGGTGGTAAGGAGGACTGACGTTGAGAACTGCTGGTCTGTTCTACAGTTGTGCTGCGGAACGCAGCCATACCATCACCCATTCTGTGGGGTTTGTGCTGGTATGAGTTTCAATGTGTGATTCTATTATTAATACTGCTGCCCCTCTCTACTGGTCTCCTTGTTAAACAGATTTTAATCCTGATGGGTCTGACCTGGTTAATTAGAGGTTAAGTAGATACAAAATTGGCTCCTGTTGACCTGTCTCTTATAACTGCCTCTGGATAAACTTCTGACCTTTTATCTCTTCTAATTTCTCATGTTTGTTGAATGTGTGACTCACATAGACACACTCTCTCTCTCTCTCTCTCTCTCAGTTTCTCCCAGTTTTCCGTAAGGTGTGGTGTGGAGTGGGTTTCTGTGACATCATCAGAAGGCACCGCCCCCCTCGTGCTCTGTGGCACCTCCCTGCCGTCGCCGCGGGAGCTGGTGGGCGGGATGGTTACCATAACGCATCACTTCGTCCCGCACCTCTTCCCCCCTGGCAGCCTCCGCCTGTCCTACATCAGAGGTGCGGAGCAGCTCAGCCTCGGCTGAACATGAACACAGCAGCACCATCACACGCAGAGTAAAACACTTCTCTCTCTCTGCCCCTCCCCCTCTCCCTCTCTGCCCCTCCCCCCCTCTCTGCTCCTCCCTCTCTTTCTCTCTCTCTCTCTCAGGCTCATCCCCCTGTTCTGAGGCGGAGTTCCAGTGCGAGAGTGGGCGGTGCTTGCCAGCCTCCTGGCGCTGTAATGGGCAGACGGAGTGTCTGGGGGAGGAGTCGGGGGTGGGGTCGGATGAGCAGGGCTGTCTTGGGACTGCAGTGGAGGCGGAGCCCACTGCAGCAGGGCAGGGCCGTGCGGGGGCGGGGTCCTGTGGGGGTCTGCTCACGGGCTTTTATGGCTGGTTCTCGCCCCCCGCGCTGGCCGGGCCCCCCCTGGTGTGTGTGTGGACTGTGGACCCTCAGGACCCCCGGCCCCTACGCCTCTCTCTGCGGCTCCTGGAGCTGGGGCCTGGGGACACACTCACCATCACCGACCAGAGATACGCACAGGGAAACACTCTCAAAACTGTGAGTGTGTGTTCGTGTGTGTGTGTGTGTGTGTATATGTATCGGTTTGTGTGTGTGTGTGTGTGTCTGTGTGTATGGTCAGAGTTGTGTAGGTTTTCTGTAATCTTGTTGACCACAGCGTTGTTGCTCTCTCTCTCTCTCTCTCTCTCTCTCTCTCTCTTTCTCTCTTTCTCCGTCTTTGACAGATCACCTGTGCGTCCAATTACAAGGTGGTGGAGGTGGAGTCACGCACTGGCCTACTGTCCTTGACCTATCGCATGCTGCCTGGCTCAGAGGGGCGGGGCTTCAATGCAACTTATCGGGTGGCAGGATACTGCCTGCTGTGGGAGGGGGAGGGTGTGTGCGGGGGGGCGAGTGGGGAGTGTTTCACCGTGGAGCAGCGGTGTGACGGGGTATGGGACTGCCCCACCGGCCGGGACGAGCAGGGCTGCTGGGGGTGTCCCGCCGGAGAGTTTGCCTGTGGGGGCGCTGCAGCGCGAGGGGCCAGCCTGGGCCGGCTGCTGGGACATCCCGTCTGTTTCCCGGCAACCGAGAGGTGCAACTACCAGCTGTACTGTGCTGACGGGACGGACGAGAAGGCCTGTACTGTGTGCCGACCCGGAACCTTCCACTGCGACTCTGACAGGTGTGTGTGTGGTAGGTTAGGGTTATGTTGCAGTTAGAGTCAGGGTTAAGCTGGGCTTTGAGTTAGGGTTAGGTTAAGGTTAGAGTTGGGATCAGGTTACAGTTAGAGTTAGGTTAAGTTTAGAGTTGGGATTAGGTTACGGTCAGAGTCCAGGTTAGGTTAAGGTGAGAGTCAGGATTATGTTAAGGTTAGAGTTTGGATCAGGTTATGATTAGAGTAGGGGTGAGGTTAAGGTTAGAGCTAGGATCAGGTTATGATTAGAGTTGGGGTGAGGTTAAGGTTAGTGTAAGGATCAGGTTATGATTAGAGTTGGGGTGAGGTTAAGGTTAGTGTAAGGATCAGGTTATGATTAGAGTTGGGGTGAGGTTAAGGTTAGTGTAAGGATCAGGTTATGATTCGAGTTGGGGTGAGGTTAAGGTTAGAGTTAGGATCAGGTTATGATGAGTTGGGGTGAGGTTAAGGTTAGAGTTAGGATCAGGTTATGATTAGAGTTGGGGTGAGGTTAAGGTTAGAGCTAGGATCAGGTTATGATTAGAGTTGGGGTGAGGTTAAGGTTAGTGTAAGGATCAGGTTATGATTAGAGTTGGGGTGAGGTTAAGGTTAGTGTAAGGATCAGGTTATGATTAGAGTTGGGGTGAGGTTAAGGTTAGAGTTAGGATCAGGTTATGACTAGAGTTGGGGTGAGGTTAGAGTTAGGATCAGGTTATGATTAGAGTTGGGGTGAGGTTAAGGTTAGTGTAAGGATCAGGCTATGATTAGAGTTGGGGTGAGGTTAAGGTTAGAGTTAGGATCAGGTTATGATTAGAGTTGGGGTGAGGTTAAGGTTACAGTTAGGATCAGGTTATGATTAGAGTTGGGGTGAGGTTAAGGTTAGTGTAAGGATCAGGTTATGATTAGAGTTGGCGTGAGGTTAAGGTTAGTGTAAGGATCAGGTTATGATTAGAGTTGGGGTGAGGGTAAGGTTAGAGTTAGGATCCGGTTATGATTAGAGTTGGGGTGAGGTTAAGGTTAGAGTTAGGATCAGGTTATGATTAGAGTTGGGGTGAGGTTTAGGTTAGTGTAAGGATCAGGTTATGATTAGAGTTGGGGTGAGGTTAACGTTAGAGTTAGGATCAGGTTATGATTAGAGTTGGGGTGAGGTTAAGGTTAGAGTTAGGATCAGGTTATGATTAAAGTTGGGGTGAGGTTAAGGTTAGAGTTTGGATCAGGTTATGATTAGAGTTTGGGTGAGGTTAAAGTTAGAGCTAGGATCAGGTTATGATTAGAGTTGGGGTGAGGTTAAGGTTAGTGTAAGGATTAGGTTATGATTAGAGTTGGGGTGAGGTTAAGGTTAGTGTAAGGATCAGGTTATGATTAGAGTTGGGGTGAGGTTAAGGTTAGTGTAAGGATCAGGTTATGATTAGAGTTGGGGTGAGGTTAAGGTTAGTGTAAGGATCAGGTTATTATTAGAGTTGGGGTGAGGTTAAGGTTAGAGTTCGGATCAGGTTATGATTAGAGTTGGGGTGAGGTTAAGGTTAGAGTTAGGATCAGGTTATGATTAGAGTTGGGGTGAGGTTAAGGTTAGTGTAAGGATCGGGTTATGATTAGAGTTGGCGTGAGGTTAAGGTTAGTGTAAGGATCAGGTTATGATTAGAGTAAGGGTTAGGGTTAGTTAAGAGTTGGAGTTAGTGTTAGGCATAGTTTTTGGTTTTGTTTCGGGAAAGGCTGTACAGAATTGTACAGAAGTGCTAGATTCCTCCGCTCTGATTTTTATATTTTTGCATATTTGTCACACTTGAATGTTGCAGCTTGTCAGACTAATTTGCACCACCCCAATTCCGAAATAGTTGGGACAATATGCAAATTGGGTGAGGTCAAGTTTCAGATGTTCTCTCAGCTGATTCTCTTATACATTAATTGCTTTTTCGCCTGTGTCCCAACTTTTTTGAGACTTTTTGCGACCAGAAAATTTGATATAAGCTAATTTTGTGGGTAAAAATGTAAAATGAACATGAGCTGTTTGTGATGTGTACAGTGACACTTCACTTGTTCTTTAGGGTGCGGTCAATAGCCTACATAAAGCCAACAAAAAAAATGGAAAAATGCTGCTGCATCAGGAAAATGGAACGGCTTGTGACACAGGAGAGAGAAAAAGAGCCTTTGCATGTTACAGGCAGATCTCAGCCTCCGAGAGGTGGGGCGTCATTTGGACTGTCACCGTTCAACAATCAGTTGGCTGTCTATCCGAGAATGGAACACAGGCACTGTCACTGACTGACCCTGCTTAGGGCAGTCACGAGTGACGATGGCAGCTCAAGAGCGCCACATCTGGTTACAGCCTGTACGTGACAGATTCCGGACAGCAACCCAAACTGATCATGAGACGAAGGGTGAGCGAAGTACCGTTAAATGCCGTCTATGTCAGCAAAACAGGCCCGACAGAAAACCCAGTTTTTGCCCATTTACGCATGGCTGCCACTGATCTATATAGAATAACTGGATTGCTGACGTGATGCAGAACTGCGTTGAGAGGTTGAAGCAAGCAGGAGCGGTCGGGCGGCCATTTTACTATGCCCAGTAGTAAGCAACCGTTGTATAGTATTCTATGGCAGAGAAGCGCTGGTGTGCAGCTTTGCAATGCGGAGCGACATTATTTGGGGGATGTGGCGAGACAATACACTGGCTGTAGTGAAGACTGATGCACATGAATGAATTTCAACGAATATATTGCTTATTATTAGCCACTGGCGATCTACCTTAACGGCAGATAATGTGTCAATGTTAGCCCAGCAAACGGTTATTATTGGAACAATTCAGATTAATGTTCGCCAACGTGATCCATCAGGTTAGCCTAAAGCTACCTAATGTTAGATTACAGTACTGAAGTTAACCATAGCAATCAATGTCACACGGCATAAATTAGATAATCCAGTAAAACTGCTGTGTAACGCCGTCTATAATATTAGACCAGACTAACTAGACAACAAAACCAGGTGTTGACTGGTCTAGTCATTCAGGCAAATTTATGCCAGCACAAAAAAAGGCTAATGTTCAGCTGACACTCAATTACCGTTGACGGCCAAATTTAATTTGCCAGGTTATCAATGAGGATGTAACGTTAGAGCTACTTAAACAGATAATGTGATTCACACTCGACAATGAATGGCAGGCAGTTTTACATACATCTCCACAACGCACAACTCACTTCACTTCTCATGTGAACACTGATATAACGGCCTTGATAAGTTTACATTGTGTTCTCTTCAATGAACCCACAAGGATTGACGTCTTGTCTTCTTCAGTCTCAGTGACTTTGGACTTTTCGTTGTACCACTGCCCCATTCAGGCGAGATGGAGAAAAATCCGTATAGATTTCCTATGGACGCACTCATTGGTCATACTGTCAAATGCTGATATTGTCCATTTAAAATGTTAAAGGCCCGTACAACTGCTGCCAACTGTAGTTAAATCTGCGGCCCTGGAGGCATTTTAGAGAGTCAGGTTGATCTGAGGAGGAAACATAAAATACCGCCTCTTCCGTGTCTGTGAAAAGATATCTTCTCAATTAACTATATCGTTGGCTGCAACGTGTTCAATGTGAGTAATGTTCTGAGAGATTATGGTTGGGCAAACCAATATGGCGGCACGGTTACTTCAAAATTATGACGTCATCAGCTATCCAGTTCTTATATATAGATCAGTGATGGCTGCCCTTACCGTGGTCGGTCAGCGACGGTCCCTGTTTCGCTCACATACACGACGGTACTTGCGCTCACCCTCAATCGTCTCGGACCCTTCGTCTCATGATCAGTTTGGGTTGCTGTCCGGAATCTGTCACGTACAGGCTGTAACCAGATGTGGCGCTCTTGAGCTGCCATCGTCACTCCTGGCTGCCCTAAGCGGGGTCGGTCAGTGACAGTGCCTGTGTTCCGTTCTCGGATAGACAGCCGACTGATTGTTGAAAGGTGACAGTGCAAATGACGCACCACCTCTCGGCGGCTGAGATCTGCCCGTAACATGCAAAGGCTCTTTTTCTCTCTCCTGTGTCACAAGCCGTTCCATTTTCCTGATGCAGCAGCATTTTTTGGGTTTTTTTGTTGGCTTTATGTAGGCTATTGACCACACCCTAAAGAACAAGTGAAGTGTCACTGTACACATCACAAACAGCTCAATGTTTGTTACTACTGAAGTGCGTGGCGTGTACGTGCTGCACGTCAGGATTACAAGACCACACGCTATTCTTTATTTCCTCTCGTGCCTCACTGGAAAAGCAATAAAAATCAATCGATTCTTCAATTTGCTGCAAATACAGTACATACCTCACCTGTGCATTTTGAATGGAGCAAAGTATAAATGGCAATATTGGCTCGCGTGATCTGAAAGTCATTGCATTTTGATTTTATTCACAATTTACACTTCGTCCCAACTATTTTGGAATTGGGGTTGTATATTGGACGAAGATAACACAAATTAATTGTGTGAAACAGTATGTGTATGTTTTTGCTGGTGTGTAACAGTGTGTTTGTCTGTGTGTTCGTGCAGGTGTGTGTTCGAGAGCTGGCGCTGTGACGGACAGGTGGACTGCAAGGACGGGACAGATGAAGCGAACTGCACTACGACCCTGCCTCGCAAGGTCATCACCGCGGCAACACTTGGCAGCTTGGTGTGCGGTCTACTTCTCGTCATCGCGATGGGCTGTACCTGCAAACTGTACTCACTGCGCACCCGCGAATACAGGTACACACGCACACACTCACTGCGAATACAGGTACACATGCACACACTCACTGCGAATATAGGTACACATGCACACACTCACTGCGCATACAGGTACACACGCACACACTCACTGCGAATACAGGTACACATGCGCACACTCACTGCGAATACAGGTACACACGCACACAATCACTGCGAATACAGGTACACATGCACACACTCACTGCGAATATAGGTACACATGCACACACTCACTGCGCATACAGGTACACACGCACACACTCACTGCGAATACAGGTACACATGCGCACACTCACTGCGAATACAGGTACACACGCACACACTCACTGCGAATACAGGTACACATGCGCACACTCACTGCGAATACAGGTACACACGCACACAATCACTGCGAATACAGGTACACATGCACACACTCACTGCGAATATAGGTACACATGCACACACTCACTGCGCATACAGGTACACACGCACACACTCACTGCGAATACAGGTACACATGCGCACACTCACTGCGAATACAGGTACACACGCACACAATCACTGCGAATACAGGTACACATGCACACACTCACTGCGCATACAGGTACACACGCACACACTCACTGCGAATACAGGTACACATGCGCACACTCACTGCGAATACAGGTACACACGCACACACTCACTGCGAATACAGGTACACATGAACACACTCACTGCGAATACAGGTACACATGCACACACTCACTGCGCATACAGGTACACACGCACACACTCACTGCGAATACAGGTACACATGCACACACTCACTGCGAATACAGGTACACACGCACACACTCGCTGCGAATACAGGTACACACGCACACACTCACTGCGAATACAGGTACACACGCACACACTCACTGCGAATACAGGTACACATGCACACACTCACTGTGAATACAGGTACACATGCACACACTCACTGCGAATACAGGTACACATGCGCACACTCACTGCGAATACAGGTACACATGCGCACACTCACTGCGAATACAGGTACACATGCACACACTCACTGCGAATACAGGTACACACGCACACACTCACTGCGAATACAGGTACACATGCGCACACTCACTGTGAATACAGGTACACACGCACACTCACTGCGAATACAGGTACACGTACACACACTCACTGCGAATACAGGTACCCACGCACACACTTACTGCGAATACAGGTACACACGCACACACTCACTGCGAATACAGGTACACACGCACACACTCACTGCGAATACAGGTACACACGCACACACTCACTGCGAATACAGGTACACACGCACACACTCACTGCGAATACAGGTACACACGCACACACTCACTGCGAATACAGGTACACAGGCACACACTTACTGCGAATACAGGTACACACGCACACACTCACTGCGAATACAGGTACACACGCACACACTCACTGCGAATACAGGTACACATGCACACACTCACTGCGAATACAGGTACACACGCACACACTCACTGCGAATACAGGTACACATGCACACACTCACTGCGAATACAGGTACACACGCACACACTCACTGCGAATACAGGTACACACGCACACACTCACTGCGAATACAGGTACACATGCGCACACTGACATTTCAACTCGAACTGCTCTCTCTGCCCACCTCCAGCTTGTTTGCGCCCATTACCCGCCAGGAGGCGGAGCTAATACAACAACAAGCCCCGCCCTCCTATGGTCAGCTGATTGCTCAAGGAGTCATTCCTCCTGTGGAAGACTTCCCCACTGAGAATCCCAATGAGGTGAGATGTGCTGGCCTCCACACTCAGCATTGCTTTAGTCATGTAGCCTGTATCAGCCTTAGCATTGCTTTAGTGATGTAGCCTGTATCAGCCTCAGCATTGCTTTAGTCATGTTGCCTGTATCAGCCTCAGCATTGCTTTAGTCATGTAGCCTGTATCAGCCTCAGCATTGCTTTAGTCATGTAGCCTGTATCAGCCTCAGCATTGCTTTAGTCATGTAGCCTGTATCAGCCTCAGCATTGTTTTACTCATGTTGCCTGTATCAGCCTCAGCATTGTTTTAGTCATGTTGCCTGTATCAGCCTCAGCATTGCTTTAGTTATGTAGCCTGTATCAGCCTCAGCATTGTTTTAGTCATGTAGCCTGTATCAGCCTCAGCATTGCTTTAGTCATGTAGCCTGTATCAGCCTCAGCATTGCTTTAGTCATGTAGCCTGTATCAGCCTCAGCATTGCTTTAGTCATGTAGCCTGTATCAGCCTCAGCATTGCTTTAGTCATGTAGCCTGTATCAGCCTCAGCATTGCTTTAGTCATGTAGCCTGTATCAGCCTCAGCATTGCTTTAGTCATGTAGCCTGTATCAGCCTCAGCATTGCTTTAGTCATGTAGCCTGTATCAGCCTCAGCATTGCTTTAGTCATGTAGCCTCTATCAGCCGCAGCATTGCTTTGGTCATGTAGCCTGTATCAGCCTCAGCATTGCTTTAGTCATGTAGCCTGTATCAGCCTCAGCATTGCTTTAGTCATGTAGCCTGTATCAGCCTCAGCATTGCTTTTGTCATGTAGCCTCTATCAGCCTCAGCATTGCTTTAGTCATGTAGCCTGTATCAGCCTCAGCATTGCTTTAGTCATGTAGCCTGTATCAGCCTCAGCATTGCTTTAGTCATGTAGCCTGTATCAGCCTCAGCATTGCTTTAGTCATGTAGCCTGTATCAGCCTCAGCATTGTTTTAGTCATGTAGCCTGTATCAGCCTCAGCATTGCTTTAGTCATGTAGCCTGTATCAGCCTCAGCATTGTTTTAGTCATGTAGCCTGTATCAGCCTCAGCATTGCTTTAGTCATGTAGCCTGTATCAGCCTCAGCATTGCTTTAGTCATGTAGCCTGTATCAGCCTCAGCATTGCTTTAGTCATGTAGCCTGTATCAGCCTCAGCATTGCTTTAGTCTTGTAGCCTGTGTCAGCCTCAGCATTGCTTTAGTCATGTAGCCTGTATCAGCCTCAGCATTGCTTTAGTCTTGTAGCCTGTGTCAGCCTCAGCATTGTTTTAGTCATGTAGCCTGTATCAGCCTCAGCATTGCTTTAGTCATGTAGCCTGTGTCAGCCTCAGCATTGTTTTAGTCATGTAGCCTGTGTCAGCCTCAGCATTGTTTTAGTCATGTAGCCTGAATCAGCCTCAGCATTGCTTTAGTCTTGTAGCCTGTGTCAGCCTCAGCATTGTTTTAGTCATGTAGCCTGTGTCAGCCTCAGCATTGTTTTAGTCATGTAGCCTGTATCAGCCTCAGCATTGCTTTAGTCATGTAGCCTGTATCAGCCTCAGCATTGCTTTAGTCATGTAGCCTCTATCAGCCTCAGCATTGCTTTAGTCATGTAACCTGTCTCAGCCTCAGCATTGCTTTAGTCATGTAGCCTGTATCAGCCTCAGCATTGTGTTAGTCATGTAGCCTGTATTAGCCTCAGCATTGCTTTAGTCATGTAGCCTCTATCAGCCTCAGCTTTGCTTTAGTCATGTAGCCTCTATCAGCCTCAGCTTTGCTTTAGTCATGTAGCCTCTATCAGCCTCAGCATTGCTTTAGTCATGTAACCTCTATCAGCCTCAGCATTGCTTTAGTCATGTAACCTGTATCAGCCTCAGCATTGCTTTAGTCATGTAGCCTGTATCAGCCTCAGCATTGCTTTAGTCATGTAGCCTCTATCAGCCTCAGCATTGCTTTAGTCATGTAACCTGTATCAGCCTCAGCATTGCTTTAGTCATGTAGCCTGTATCAGCCTCAGCATTGTGTTAGTCATGTAGCCTGTATTAGCCTCAGCATTGCTTAAGTCATGTAGCCTCTATCAGCCTCATCATTGCTTTAGTCATGTAGCCTGTATCAGCCTCAGCATTGCTTTAGTCATGTAGCCTGTATCAGCCTCAGCATTGTTTTAGTCATGTAGCCTGTATCAGCCTCAGCATTGCTTTAGTCATGTAGCCTGTATCAGCCTCAGCATTGCTTTAGTCATGTAGCCTGTATCAGCCTCAGCATTGCTTTAGTCATGTAGCCTGTATCAGCCTCAGCATTGCTTTAGTCTTGTAGCCTGTGTCAGCCTCAGCATTGCTTTAGTCATGTAGCCTGTATCAGCCTCAGCATTGCTTTAGTCATGTAGCCTGTATCAGCCTCAGCATTGCTTTAGTCATGTAGCCTGTATCAGCCTCAGCATTGTGTTAGTCATGTAGCCTCTATCAGCCTCAGCTTTGCTTCAGTCATGTAACCTGTATCAGCCTCAGCATTGCTTTAGTCATGTAGCCTCTATCAGCCTCAGCATTGCTTTAGTCATGTAGCCTGTATCAGCCTCAGCATTGCTTTAGTCATGTAGCCTGTATCAGCCTCAGCATTGCTTTAGTCATGTAGCCTGTATCAGCCTCAGCATTGCTTTAGTCATGTAGCCTGTATCAGCCTCAGCATTGCTTTAGTCTTGTAGCCTGTGTCAGCCTCAGCATTGCTTTAGTCATGTAGCCTCTATCAGCCTCAGCATTGCTTTAGTCATGTAGCCTGTATCAGCCTCAGCATTGCTTTAGTCATGTAGCCTGTATCAGCCTCAGCATTGCTTTAGTCATGTAGCCTGTATCAGCCTCAGCATTGCTTTAGTCTTGTAGCCTGTGTCAGCCTCAGCATTGCTTTAGTCATGTAGCCTCTATCAGCCTCAGCATTGCTTTAGTCATGTAGCCTGTATCAGCCTCAGCATTGCTTTAGTCTTGTAGCCTGTATCAGCCTCAGCATTGCTTTAGTCATGTAGCCTGTATCAGCCTCAGCATTGCTTTAGTCATGTAGCCTGTATCAGCCTCAGCATTGCTTTAGTCTTGTAGCCTGTGTCAGCCTCAGCATTGTTTTAGTCATGTAGCCTGTATCAGCCTCAGCATTGTTTAGTCATGTAGCCTGTATCAGCCTCAGCATTGCTTTAGTCATGTAGCCTGTATCAGCCTCAGCATTGCTTTAGTCATGTAGCCTGTATCAGCCTCAGCATTGCTTTAGTCTTGTAGCCTGTGTCAGCCTCAGCATTGTTTTAGTCATGTAGCCTGTATCAGCCTCAGCATTGCTTTGGTCATGTAGCCTGTATCAGCCTCAGCATTGCTTTAGTCATGTAGCCTCTATCAGCCTCAGCATTGCTTTAGTCATGTAACCTGTATCAGCCTCAGCATTGCTTTAGTCATGTAGCCTGTATCAGCCTCAGCATTGCTTTAGTCATGTAGCCTGTATCAGCCTCAGCATTGCTTTAGTCATGTAACCTCTATCAGCCTCAGCATTGCTTTAGTCATGTAACCTGTATCAGCCTCAGCATTGCTTTAGTCATGTAGCCTGTATCAGCCTCAGCATTGCTTTAGTCATGTAGCCTCTATCAGCCTCAGCATTGCTTTAGTCATGTAACCTGTATCAGCCTCAGCATTGCTTTAGTCATGTAGCCTGTATCAGCCTCAGCATTGTGTTAGTCATGTAGCCTGTATTAGCCTCAGCATTGCTTAAGTCATGTAGCCTCTATCAGCCTCATCATTGCTTTAGTCATGTAGCCTGTATCAGCCTCAGCATTGCTTTAGTCATGTAGCCTGTATCAGCCTCAGCATTGTTTTAGTCATGTAGCCTGTATCAGCCTCAGCATTGCTTTAGTCATGTAGCCTGTATCAGCCTCAGCATTGCTTTAGTCATGTAGCCTGTATCAGCCTCAGCATTGCTTTAGTCATGTAGCCTGTATCAGCCTCAGCATTGCTTTAGTCTTGTAGCCTGTGTCAGCCTCAGCATTGCTTTAGTCATGTAGCCTGTATCAGCCTCAGCATTGCTTTAGTCATGTAGCCTGTATCAGCCTCAGCATTGCTTTAGTCATGTAGCCTGTATCAGCCTCAGCATTGTGTTAGTCATGTAGCCTCTATCAGCCTCAGCTTTGCTTCAGTCATGTAACCTGTATCAGCCTCAGCATTGCTTTAGTCATGTAGCCTGTATCAGCCTCAGCATTGCTTTAGTCATGTAGCCTGTATCAGCCTCAGCATTGCTTTAGTCATGTAGCCTGTATCAGCCTCAGCATTGCTTTAGTCATGTAGCCTGTATCAGCCTCAGCATTGCTTTAGTCTTGTAGCCTGTGTCAGCCTCAGCATTGCTTTAGTCATGTAGCCTCTATCAGCCTCAGCATTGCTTTAGTCATGTAGCCTGTATCAGCCTCAGCATTGCTTTAGTCATGTAGCCTGTATCAGCCTCAGCATTGCTTTAGTCATGTAGCCTGTATCAGCCTCAGCATTGCTTTAGTCTTGTAGCCTGTGTCAGCCTCAGCATTGCTTTAGTCATGTAGCCTCTATCAGCCTCAGCATTGCTTTAGTCATGTAGCCTGTATCAGCCTCAGCATTGCTTTAGTCTTGTAGCCTGTATCAGCCTCAGCATTGCTTTAGTCATGTAGCCTGTATCAGCCTCAGCATTGCTTTAGTCATGTAGCCTGTATCAGCCTCAGCATTGCTTTAGTCTTGTAGCCTGTGTCAGCCTCAGCATTGTTTTAGTCATGTAGCCTGTATCAGCCTCAGCATTGCTTTAGTCATGTAGCCTGTATCAGCCTCAGCATTGCTTTAGTCATGTAGCCTGTATCAGCCTCAGCATTGCTTTAGTCATGTAGCCTGTATCAGCCTCAGCATTGCTTTAGTCTTGTAGCCTGTGTCAGCCTCAGCATTGTTTTAGTCATGTAGCCTGTATCAGCCTCAGCATTGCTTTGGTCATGTAGCCTGTATCAGCCTCAGCATTGCTTTAGTCATGTAGCCTCTATCAGCCTCAGCATTGCTTTAGTCATGTAACCTGTATCAGCCTCAGCATTGCTTTAGTCATGTAGCCTGTATCAGCCTCAGCATTGTGTTAGTCATGTAGCCTCTATCAGCCTCAGCTTTGCTTTAGTCATGTAGCCTCCATCAGCCTCAGCATTACTTTGGTCATGTAGCCTGTATCAGCCTCAGCATTGCTTTAGTCATGTAGCCTCTATCAGCCTCAGCATTGCTTTAGTCATGTAGCCTGTATCAGCCTCAGCATTGCTTTGGTCATGTAGCCTGTATCAGCCTCAGCATTGCTTTAGTCATGTAGCCTGTTTCAGCCTCAGCATTGCTTTGGTCATGTAGCCTGTATCAGCCTCAGCATTGCTTTGGTCATGTAGCCTGTATCAGCCTCAGCATTGCTTTAGTCATGTAGCCTGTATCAGCCTCAGCATTGCTTTGGTCATGTAACCTGTATCAGCCTCAGCATTGCTTTAGTCATGTAGCCTGTATCAGCCTCAGCATTGCTTTAGTCATGTAGCCTGTATCAGCCTCAGCATTGCTTTGGTCATGTAACCTGTATCAGCCTCAGCATTGCTTTAGTCATGTAGCCTGTATCAGCCTCAGCATTGTGTTAGTCATGTAGCCTGTATCAGCCTCAGCATTGCTTTAGTCATGTAGCCTGTATCAGCCTCAGCATTGCTTTGGTCATGTAGCCTGTATCAGCCTCAGCATTGCTTTAGTCATGTAGCCTCTATCAGCCTCAGCATTGTTTTAGTCATGTAGCCTGTATCAGCCTCAGCATTGCTTTGGTCATGTAGCCTGTATCAGCCTCAGCATTGCTTTGGTCATGTAGCCTGTATCAGCCTCAGCATTGCTTTAGTCATGTAGCCTGTATCAGCCTCAGCATTGTTTTAGTCATGTAGCCTGTATCAGCCTCAGCATTGCTTTAGTCTTGTAGCCTGTGTCAGCCTCAGCATTGCTTTAGTCATGTAGCCTGTATCAGCCTCAGCATTGCTTTAGTCTTGTAGCCTGTATCAGCCTCAGCATTGCTTTAGTCATGTAGCCTGTATCAGCCTCAGCATTGCTTTAGTCATGTAGCCTGTATCAGCCTCAGCATTGTTTTAGTCATGTAGCCTGTATCAGCCTCAGCATTGTTTTAGTCATGTAGCCTGTATCAGCCTCAGCATTGCTTTAGTCATGTAGCCTGTATCAGCCTCAGCATTGCTTTAGTCATGTAGCCTGTATCAGCCTCAGCATTGTTTTAGTCATGTAGCCTGTATCAGCCTCAGCATTGTTTTAGTCATGTAGCCTGTATCAGCCTCAGCATTGTTTTAGTCATGTAGCCTGTATCAGCCTCAGCATTGTTTTAGTCATGTAGCCTGTATCAGCCTCAGCATTGCTTTAGTCTTGTAGCCTGTATCAGCCTCAGCATTGCTTTAGTCATGTAGCCTGTATCAGCCTCAGCATTGTTTTAGTCATGTAGCCTGTGTCAGCCTCAGCATTGCTTTAGTCTTGTAGCCTGTGTCAGCCTCAGCATTGCTTTAGTCATGTAGCCTGTATCAGCCTCAGCATTGCTTTAGTCATGTAGCCTGTATCAGCCTCAGCATTGTTTTAGTCATGTAGCCTGTATCAACCTCAGCATTGCTTTAGTCTTGTAGCCTGTATCAGCCTCAGCATTGTTTTAGTCATGTAGCCTGTATCAGCCTCAGCATTGCTTTAGTCTTGTAGCCTGTATCAGCCTCAGCATTGCTTTAGTCATGTAGCCTGTATCAGCCTCAGCATTGCTTTAGTCATGTAGCCTGTATCAGCCTCAGCATTGCTTTAGTCTTGTAGCCTGTATCAGCCTCAGCATTGCTTTAGTCATGTAGCCTGTATCAGCCTCAGCATTGCTTTGGTCATGTAGCCTGTTTCAGCCTCAGCATTGTTTTAGTCATGTAACCTGTATCAGCCTCAGCATTGCTTTAGTCTTGTAGCCTGTGTCAGCCTCAGCATTGCTTTAGTCATGTAGCCTCTATCAGCCTCAGCATTGCTTTAGTCTTGTAGCCTGTGTCAGCCTCAGCATTGCTTTGGTCATGTAGCCTGTATCAGCCTCAGCATTGTTTTAGTCATGTAGCCTGTATCAGCCTCAGCATTGCTTTAGTCTTGTAGCCTGTATCAGCCTCAGCATTGCTTTAGTCATGTAGCCTGTATCAGCCTCAGCATTGTTTTAGTCATGTAGCCTGTATCAGCCTCAGCGTTGCTTTAGTCATGTAGCCTGTATCAGCCTCAGCATTGCTTTAGTCATGTAGCCTGTATCAGCCTCAGCATTGCTTTAGTCATGTAGCCTGTATCAGCCTCAGCATTGTTTTAGTCATGTAGCCTGTATCAGCCTCAGCATTGCTTTTGTCTTGTAGCCTGTGTCAGCCTCAGCATTGCTTTAGTCATGTAGCCTGTATCAGCCTCAGCATTGTTTTAGTCATGTAGCCTGTATCAGCCTCAGCATTGTTTTAGTCATGTAGCCTGTATCAGCCTCAGCATTGTTTTAGTCATGTAGCCTGTATCAGCCTCAGCATTGTTTTAGTCATGTAGCCTGTATCAGCCTCAGCATTGTTTTAGTCATGTAGCCTGTATCAGCCTCAGCATTGCTTTGGTCATTTTGCCTGTATCAGCCTCAATTTTGGTTTGGTGATGGAACCTAATTCTGCCCCCACCTCCCGCTCTCTCTTCTTCTCTCTTTCTATCTCTCTCTCTCCCCTCTCTTTCTCTCCCTCCCTCTCTCTCTCTCGCTCTCTCTCTCTCAGTCCTCCTCTCTCTCCTTGAGAGGACTTCTCCAGCTGCTTAGTCAGGATCCTGCCTCAGCCTACCGACGCCGTCGCCGGCCGCGATTCGTCAGGAGAGCTGTCCGTCGCTTGCGGAGGTGGGGCATGCTCCCTAGGTCAGCCTCGCGGCCCACCCAGCCGGCAACAGGCTCCTCCCCTGAGCAGACAGAGGCCGCGGCCGCTGGCTCAGATCCAGGCCCGCCCAGCCCTGGTAGCTCCTCTCCAGCGGTGGCCGGGGGCAGTTCCCCTCTGCCTCTGAAAGTGGCCCCGCCTGCTGCAGATACGGGCCCCTCCTCTGGTGCCCCTGTGAACACTCCACCCACACCACCTCTGACCCCACCTATGGCCCCGCCTCCAGCCCCTCCACCCAGCAGCCCCCTCCTGGCCTCCCTGTTCCACTCACTCGGACTCCGCCTCTCTCTGTTCCGCCCCTCGCCCTCCCCCCCCTTCTCCCAGTCCTCTTCCTCCCCTCCCTCCTCCTCCTCTGAGGACGAGGTCCTGCTCATCCCCCTCTCTGAGGACACGCCTCCCGATGAGGATGTCCCAATGCTCACTTGAAGCCACGCCCACTCATGAGTGGGTGGGGACATCGCCAGCCCACAGCGGCCTTCACTGCAATTATATGCCTGCTTTTGTGTGTGTGTGTGTGTGTGTGTGTGTGTGTGTGTGTGTGTGTGTGTGTGTGTGTGTGTGTGTGTGTGGGTGTGTGCATGTTTTAGTGTGTGTGTACAGAGCTGTGTTGCGTTCAGGGCTGGAAATGGAGATTTTCTCAGTAAAACCAATCACCAATCTTGAGTTAAGGTGTTAAGGGTAATTGCTAGCATGAACTCTTGATTAATTACACTTTTTGTGCCCAAAAACAAAAGAGGGAATTTTGAGTTTGTGCCACATAAATTATATTTCACCCTCTTCATATCTCTGATTTTGCATTAGTGTGGTTGCGTGATGTCCATCACCGTTTGTTCACTGTAGTAATATTTGTAATTAATGCTTTTGTAGATTTTCTTTTCAAATGATTATTTGTGCCAACAAAATGGCCGTTCACATCATTCCCATTTGTGTCTGTGTGAGTGTTTGTGTCGTGTGTGTGTGTGTTTGAGTGTGTGTGTAGTGTGTGTGTGTTTGTGTCGAATGTGTGAGAGAGGGAGAGAAACGTGACGTGCGTCGCACTGAGAGGAGATTGAAGACTGTATCTCTGTTTGTCTTCACCCTGTAGTGTTTTTTCCATTTTGAATGTCACTGCTAATGCAGGGTGGCTGACGACACGCGTCACAGCTGTACTGAGTGGGGCTGCGACTTTCACTGTGTATAAACAAGTCAATCATCAGATTAAACGATTTGCACTTTTACTGGGCTGAAGATCCATCTTTGTCTCGGGTGTCTAACCTGGAAGTCTTTCTAGGGGTAGAGCAACTGGGCAGGCTCACACCTACCTGCTTCCTGCATGTGCTCGTGTGAGGGACTCGCACCCTTATAGGATCCCCTGCACTGCCCGTGTGCAGCTGGGTTCAGTTATGGCGGAATGCCGAGAGCTGCACACTGCTTTTTAAAGAACAAAGTGTGGGCTTGTCTTGCGTTACTCGGAAGGGCATTCCACCTGTTTGGAGCAGAGTGACCGAAAGCTGCTTCACCTGCTTTTGTTCGTCTGTGAGGGACAACAAGGGGTCCCCTGGTCCAAGATCTAAGGCCTCGTCTCATGCGGCATGAGCAGTTCTTTCTTACAGTTTGGGGCAGGACCATTCAGTGCTTTATTGACCGTTAAAAGAATTTAAAAATCAGTTCTGGTGTAATTACGAAGCCAGTGCGGGGCCTGTGGAGCTGGAGTGATGTTTTTCTTGGTTCGGGTCGGAAGACGTGCAGCAGCATTCTGGATAAGTTATATTTGTTTGGGTGGTTTTTTTGGGGGAGTCCGGAAAATAAGCTTTTGCAATAATCTAATCCTCTAGCGACAAATGCATGAGCCAGTTTATCAGCAGCTGCGTTTGAGAGAAAGCATGCCTGCCCGGAGCGCCTCTCCTCCAACTGCTGGAGAATCTCAGACGCTCTTCGAGTCGCGCCCGTCTGGGCCAGTTCTTCTCTTGCTCAGACCTGATGCAGCACTTCCGGGTCCAAACGAACCTGTCACACTTTCAGACAGCAGCTCTTGCAGTGTCATGCCACAAATCACTCTGAGGCTAGAGAAAACGTATCTTTTTTAATCTATTTCCATGCGACAGAGAGGAACTGATGGCTGCAGCTGATTGGGTATATTTCACGCACAAACAAACCCATAATGTTTGAAAGAATGAGCTTGTGTTTGGTGTTTTTAAATGGCTGTCACAGCACCAGACTGAATGGTGGCGATGGGTCAGTGGTTGCGGACTGCAGTGGGTGAGTGAAGGCGGGCGGGCGGAACGTGCCGGAGGTTTGGAGCTTGTAGAGACCCTGTGATGGTATTTGGGTTCAGCTGAGCCAGCCACACAAGGCCAGCGGTGCAATGCGATGACCACAATTATTAGTCTATTGCAGTCAACGGAGCAATGCACAGGGCGAGTTTGTCCTGCCACTCGATTCTGCCGTATTGTCTGCGCGAATAATGATGCGTCATCATAGCTAATAGATGCTCTAGATAAGCAGACTTATTCCCTGTTACTTACCCATCTTAAGCATGTGTCTTCATCAAGTCTGCGTCAGTTAAGGCTTCTCTTTTCATGTTAAAATCGAATGTAAATCGGCTGAGATGGAAACCAATTCGGAGTGAAGACGAGCCATCGAACAGTCAGCAAATCTTACGCCACTGAAGCAGGAAGCGCTGAACAGCACACAGGCCGTCACCCATAAAGCAGGAAGCGCTGAACAGCACACAGGCCGTCACCCATAAAGCAGGAAGCGCTGAACAGCACACAGGCCGTCACCCATAAAGCAGGAAGCGCTGAACAGCACACAGGCCGTCACCCATAAAGCAGGAAGCGCTGAACAGCACACAGGCCGTCACCCATAAAGCAGGAAGCGCTGAACAGCACACAGGCCGTCACCCATAAAGCAGGAAGCGCTGAACAGCACACAGGCCGTCATCCATAAAGCAGGAAGCACTGAACAGCACACAGGCCGTCACCCATAAAGCAGGAAGCGCTGAACAGCACACAGGCCGTCACCCATAAAGCAGGAAGCGCTGAACAGCACACAGGCCGTCACCCATAAAGCAGGAAGCGCTGAACAGCACACAGGCCGTCACCCATAAAGCAGGAAGCGCTGAACAGCACACAGGCCGTCACCCATAAAGCAGGAAGCGCTGAACAGCACACAGGCCGTCACCCATAAAGCAGGAAGCGCTGAACAGCACACAGGCCGTCATCCATAAAGCAGGAAGCGCTGAACAGCACACAGGCCGTCACCCATAAAGCAGGAAGCGCTGAACAGCACACAGGCCGTCACCCATAAAGCAGGAAGCGCTGAACAGCACACAGGCCGTCACCCATAAAGCAGGAAGCGCTGAACAGCACACAGGCCGTCACCCATAAAGCAGGAAGCGCTGAACAGCACACAGGCCGTCACCCATAAAGCAGGAAGCGCTGAACAGCACACAGGCCGTCACCCATAAAGCAGGAAGCACTGAACAGCACACAGGCCGTCACCCATAAAGCAGGAAGCGCTGAACAGCACACAGGCCGTCACCCATAAAGCAGGAAGCGCTGAACAGCACACAGGCCGTCACCCATAAAGCAGGAAGCGCTGAACAGCACACAGGCCGTCACCCATAAAGCAGGAAGCGCTGAACAGCACACAGGCCGTCACCCATAAAGCAGGAAGCGCTGAACAGCACACAGGCCGTCACCCATAAAGCAGGAAGTGCTGAACAGCACACAGGCCGTCACCCATAAAGCAGGAAGCGCTGAACAGCACACAGGCCGTCACCAATAAAGCAGGAAGCGCTGAACAGCACACAGGCCGTCATCCATAAAGCAGGAAGTGCTGAACAGCACACAGGCCGTCACCCATAAAGCAGGAAGCGCTGAACAGCACACAGGCCGTCATCCATAAAGCAGGAAGCGCTGAACAGCACACAGGCCGTCACCCATAAAGCAGGAAGCGCTGAACAGCACACAGGCCGTCACCCATAAAGCAGGAAGCGCTGAACAGCACACAGGCCGTCACCCATAAAGCAGGAAGTGCTGAACAGCACACAGGCCGTCACCCATAAAGCAGGAAGCGCTGAACAGCACACAGGCCGTCACCAATAAAGCAGGAAGCGCTGAACAGCACACAGGCCGTCACCCATAAAGCAGGAAGCGCTGAACAGCACACATGATGCCGCCATTTTAAAGAAATTAAATTTGTGTAGTTCAGAAAAAAATGGTCCCTGGCAGATAGTAAGTTCAGTGCTGAGTTATTTTGTGATTTAAAGCAATTCTTACCTTTCTGGTATTTTTACACTTTTCTTTAGTATCTTAAAATGCTCCTAATAAGCGTATGGCACACTAAAATTTAAAAGAAATCCACCAGGTGTTGAAACTCATCAACATTCAATTCTCGTATATTTCTGATAAAAGTCTGACCAATTATTTTCTTCGGTCCGAATAAAATGATTTGCCGAGCTTTCTGTCTGTCATCCGTTGCTGTGCCCCTTCCAGTTACCTACTGCTGTCACCGCTTGCCAGTCGCGCGCCTCTCTGGCAGCGCAGCAGAGCGGTAGAGACAAAACAGGTTCTCAATGAAGTTAGCCTGCAAACAAAGCAGCTGCAACTGCTCTTGTTTTAATGACTAACGTTACCGGGGCAATTCTGGTGAGGTAAGACGTTATGACAGCAGTTTTGCCGGAAAATAAGTCTGAATTTTGCCAAAAAACGACGCATCTGAAACAAACAGGCGCTGAAATGCTATAATTACTATAATAACGTTAATGGTAGTTCGTCAGACGTTACGAGGGCATTTTATTTTATACCACATATAGAATTGAATATTATGTAATTACTGGTGGTTAGTTTTCACTAACCGGTGCCACTGAATCTGACTCCATTGCCCCGTTTCAAGATGCTTTCACACTGGACACGAAACAAATTTTTCGTAAGACAGATTACATTCAAAGTCAATGCAAAGACGTGAATACGCGCGAGATTCAAAACTAGAGTGGACAACGTGTGGGCTGGACCAAAGCAGAAGCGCGGAATAGCTTTGCCATCTTGTTAATGTATAAATGTCCAATGAGGCACATGTAACCTGCAGGCCAAACATGAGTGTCGAAAATTAGAGACTTGTTTTCCGTGTTAGGCCAGTTATACTGCATTTTCCATTGAACGTCTGCCCCGATATACATACACAAGATGGCGGCGGCGTGCTGCCGCGGAAACGACGGGATTGACCACTCCAGTTTTTTTATATCTCTGTGCCATAGACTGTATAAAAAGATGGACAAAGCAGTTGAGGCGTCACCCATTGGTTTCAGCATTCCATTTCGGAAACCTCTATTTTGGCAATTTGACCGTTTAATCATTTTGAAACCGGATGTGATTCCTACTGGACGAGAGCGTGAATTGAAGATCCGGGAGGAACGTGGCTCTGGATCTGACCGGCCCAATTCCAAACCGACCCCTTACGCACTCACTGACTTAGAGGCGTGTTCACGGCGAGTCCGTGAGTGTGTGAGGGCTGTTCCACTGTCAAGTCATCAAGTCAGTGAGTCCGTGAATGAGCCCTTTCTGCCCCCTTACTGTAAGCCAGCGTCAATGCCAACTTTGTGAATGAAATTACCCACAGTTCATAGCGCTGTGTAAATGCAAGACGTGCAGTGTTACAAAAAAAGAGTGTGGTTCAATCATGGAAGGAGCAAAGAAAAAGAAGTTCACATGTAAGTATTTACGATGATTGTTCCAACAGTGTGTCGTAGTTTGTCATTATTGCCACCTAAAGATCTTGTTGCATCTGATCCCAGAGCCTTCATTTTGTTTACACATGAAGGGAGTGAGGATCAATTCATTAGGCTCAGGATGGAGGAGGATGCACATTTCCCCTGGGCACAGAAATGCATCTGTTATGTTGCATACTCTGGAACACGTGTGGTTGTCTTTACACTGGTGGTGAAACTTTGTATTATTTGGCTCCAGTCTTATAAGTAACTCAGTTCTTTTTAATATTGGCCCGTGTTTCTGCTGATTCTACCACGAACTGGGTCAGGGACGGAGTGTGGTGAGAGCACACCAGCCACCTGGCCCTGCTTTGTGGAGATGCACAAGGCGATGGGGGACAAGGATTCGATCAAACCCCTGAACCCCATTGCCTCAGCAGTTGACTCTGATGTTGCAGCGGAGTGGATGAGGCAGTTGGCACCTCTAAAACAACAGAGTCAACTGCTGACCACCGACCAAACAGCTCTGCTGGTCCATCTACTCCTCCTGCCCCACTGCCTTCCAGACCCAAAAGGAGTTGGCCTAATGCAGTCCTGGAATATCTCAAGGAGTGTGAGGACAGACAGCAGAAGAGGCAGCGGGAGTTGGATGGCAGGGAGGAGGGAGGAGAAGAGAGCAGCAGCTTGATGCCCTGATTGGGATTTTTGGCGAGTTGGGAGAAGCTCACCCAGTTCCTCTCCACCAACCTGCCACATTTCTATTGTTTTTCTGAAAGTTTCATTTCGATTTCAAAGAAACTTCTTTCAGTTCGCTGCAAAATAAACGAGTTACATCAATTCTAGTGCAGTGTTCTTTGAATTGCAAAATGGAGGTTTTGAAATGTCATTCTTGAGTGTTCAAAAATTCACAGAATGCAGTACTGTGACAATTCAGAGCTTTATTACAGTGCACACAACAGATGGAGCAGTGGAAGGTCAACTGAAAAAGGGGATTTCCCACAGTCCAACATTGATGGAAAATGTTACTTTGAAATAAACATGGGCGAGCCATCATCTGATGGAAAAAAAAAACCCCCTACAGGTTAGGCTATGCACCTGAAAAATTAAAGAAAAACCAGCCCATAATCATGATCAGTCAGTGCTGCATGACGCTGTCGGGGTGCTGAAATGCGGGAACAGACTGTTTCTGATGGGTCTCCACTGGTCTCCTCCATGTGTTGGTCAGCTGGTGCAGGGGGACCTGGTTCTCCTGGTGGAAGCTCCTCTTCCTCCATCACATCTCCATGTGAGAGGCAGATGTTGTGGAGGAATGCGCAGGCCAATGCGATTTCTGAGACAAACTGTGGTTGCACCTCCAGAGCCTTGAATAATGTGGCCCGCCACCTTACCTTCATACGCCCAAAGGTTCTTTCAATGATGCTCCGGGCCCTGGCATGCGTTATACTGAACCTCTCCTGCATTATCCCTGGTAATGGTCTTTGGAACGGTGTTAATGCTGATGGGGTGCTCTGAGCAAGGGAATCCTCCATCTCCCAAATGAAAATACCCTTGTGGGGGGTAAAGAGCTCTACAATAAACAGGGCTGTTCTTCAAAATCCTGGTGTCATGTGCAGACCGTCCATATCCAACAAAGGCATCTATGAATCTCCCAGAGGAGGCACAAATGGCCTGCATTTGGATAGAAAAAAACCCTTTATAATTATAATAGCAGGCTTTGTTCTTTTTGGGTGCCTTTATTCTGATGTGACATCCATCTATGGCCCCCACAGCCTTGCCGAAAGCCCCATGGCAAGCCAACTGCTCAAACCCTTGGCTAACTTCCTTCAAGGTGTTTGGCGGAGGGAAATAGATGACTTTAGCCTTAGCACGCCAGATCTCCTTCGCAATTTTATGCACCACTCTGCACAGTTGTTACTGGCACATCAAAGGCTAGTGCTGTCACCTTGTAGGAGAGTCCATGGCCCAGCCAGTACACAAATATGAGGGTCTCCAAATGATGTCCCCATCCATGGTCTCGCTCTTCCGTGAGAATGGTCAGAAGACCATTGAAAGCCTGCCTTGATGTCCCTCTCAGGATCCATGTACACCCTGAGGATCGACACTCGGGTGTTCAGCCGGGTGTACTGTCGTTGGATTGCATAAAAAGGACAATGACACATCATAGATTCAGATGATGCACAAGTCCTGTTTTTTATTCACCGCTTTGTATTCAGAAATGCAGTCCATGATGTTAACAATTTTCATCGATCATTTTGTAACAGTTAACAATTCTTTTCTTTTTTCAAGATTAATTATTCTCTGACAAACAACATTTTACATGAAATCTTTATTTTACTTCAAAAAAAAAAAGATTGAGACTTGCAATACAAAAGCATCTTAAACATTCCTTCATTTGGAAATGAATACAATAAATATTCCAATATTACAATAAATAATACAATGCATGTGGTATCACAGTAAGCTACTTTGATTATTTTGAAATTACCTCTTGGCCTTGCTGTAAACCAAGTGCCAGGATGACGTGTTATGTCAGGGAGTCCCCGCCTACGTCTTCATGCTGTTAATAGCTGGAATAATAAAAGCCCAACTGACACCAGTGTTATAAACATTTTTTTCTGCCAGGGTAACGGAAAAGGGGGTGAGTGCTCTTCCATTCATATTTATACCACATGGTGCCCTCACAGACTCACAGCCTCAATCACTTACAGCTGACGTCAGTTAAGTCAATGAGGGTCCAGGGCGTGAGTCTTTAGGGGGCGGATTGGAATTGGGCCACCGTCTCTGAAGAGGACTGAAGGATAGCCACGCCCCTAAACCATATTCTGGGCTTTATCCTTTATTCTAGTCTACATGGGACCATAATTTACCAAAATGAACATCAACATATAACGAACTTGAAACTTGCGGTAGATACCATAAAATGATGTGGAAAATCATGATTGAAATACTAAATCAGGTGCAAAGTAGGGTCATTTTCTCATAGATTTCAACAGAATTAAACTTCTTTCTGCAACTACCGACGTCGCCATCTGCTGGCCATTAAATATAATGCAAATTTTTGAGATTTCCGCATCGACCTCGCTTTTCAGACCCGGGTGCTGCATCCATCTTTTTGTACAGTCTACTTGAATACAGAGAAATTGGCTTTTCAGCGTAACGGGCTGCAATTCCTCTGATGATCACTGGAGTTCGACAGCTATTGGAGGCACATTAATCCCTGCTCCCTCAGACTTGGTCTCAGAGACGCCCCCTGCCGTCCAGTGGCAGAGCTGGAACATCTCCAAGCAACTACACCACTGTTAAAAAGTGCTGCGTGTAAGTCACGTATTACATCTTGTAATATTTGCAATGAATGTCTTTTATTAATATGAGCATGTATCTCCTCAGTTATTAAAGGTGCTCTTTTTCTGAACAACAGATTTTTTTTTTGTCTGTCCGCTCTGAAGGCTGAGGCCAGCGAATGCTAACTGTCTGAGACATTGTGGAATGATGCGAAGAAGCAAGAATTATGGAACATTTAAATTTTTATTTTCATAGAATAAATTCCTTTCTTTCTATCAAAAGAAGTTAAGAAAACAGTATATGCAGTTAATCAGCGCAATATATTGCAAGTCGTCCCAGTAATATATTAATTAAGAAAACTGAAGCTCTAACAACAAAAGCCATGGAAACGCTACAATCACAGGGCAGTGAAACTTGATAAGTTGAGTGGAAACGATAAAGTGGGTGAACAGGTGGCTCTCCTGTTCCAGGCAGGGCGGGGGGATCAGGTGGCTCTCCTGTTCCAGGCGGGGCGGGGGGATCAGGTGGCTCTCCTGTTCCAGGCGGGGATGCTGGTCTGTCGGGGAGCCACGCCCTCGCTGCAGGCCCTGAAGTGGGTGCTGGTTTTCAGGCACTTCGGCGTAAGCTTCAGGCAGACGAAGCAGAACTCCACCTGGCAGCGCGAGCACAGGATGTTCTTACAGCCCGTGCGGTCGTGCTCCACCAGCTGCCCACAGGTGGGGCAGGCTCGCATGCTGGGGCAGTTAGACACACCCTCCACCATAGGCAGCGTTGTGATTGAACATTTCTTCAGCAGCTCCAGATCCTTATTGGTGCAGCCCTGGTTGTCGCAGCGATCGGCGCGCGGCCCGGGGCCTTTCCAGCGCTGCAGGCACTGCCAGCAGAAGTGATAAACCCGACCAGCCTCAGCTGTGCACACGGTACACTGCACACACAGATTTCCCTGATCCTCCCGCTCCACACAGGTCTGGCAGCCAGGGCACTGAAGGAAGCACACGCACGTACAGAGAGACAGACACACACACATGTACAGAGACACACACACACGTACAGAGAGACAGACACACACACATGTACAGACACACACACACACACATGTATAGACACACACATACACATGTACAGGCACACACACATACAGAGACACAGACACACACATACACATGTACAGGCACACACACACACACACACGTACAGAGACACAGACCCACACACATGTACAGACACACACATACACACGTACAGACACACACATACACATGTACAGGCACACAGACGCACACACGTACAGACACACACACACACACATGTACAGAGGTACAGAGACACACACATGTACAGACACACACACACATGTACAGAGACACACACACACACATGTACAGAGACACAGACACACACACATGTACAGACACACACACACACATGTACAGACACACACATACACATGTACAGAGACACACACACACATGTACAGAGACACACACACTCACATGTACAGACACACACATACACATGTACAGGTACACACACGTACAGAGACACAGACACAAACACATGTACAGAGACACACACACGTACAGACACACACACACATGTACAGAGACATTCACACACACATGGTCAGAGACACACACACACACACACACGTACAGACACACACACACACACACACGTACAGAGACACAGACCCACACACATGTACAGACACACACATACACACGTACAGACACACACATACACATGTACAGGCACACAGACGCACACACGTACAGACACACACACACACACATGTACAGAGGTACAGAGACACACACATGTACAGACACACACACATGTACAGAGACACACACACACACATGTACAGAGACACAGACACACACACATGTACAGACACACACACACACATGTACAGACACACACATACACATGTACAGAGACACACACACACATGTACAGAGACACACACACTCACATGTACAGACACACACATACACATGTACAGGTACACACACGTACAGAGACACAGACACAAACACATGTACAGAGACACACACACGTACAGACACACACACACATGTACAGAGACACTCACACACACATGGTCAGAGACACACACACACACACACACACGTACAGACACACACACACACACACATGGTCAGAGACACACACACGCACGCACACACAGTGAGTCAGACTCAGGTGAATCTGAGGGTGCATCAGTAAGTCACAGGCGATTCAGACTCAGAGAGTCACAGGTGATTCAGACTCAGTAAATCGTGGGTGACTCAGAGACTCACAGTTTTGTACTCGCAGTACTCTGCAGCAGCCAGGGCAGCCAGTGTCACCTCGAAGTGGCGCTGCTCTTCGGCGGTAAGAAGCGCCATTTTCCGCACCTCCTGATAGGGCCACTGAGCCCCACACTTGTGCAGCGTCCCGTCCTTCAGAGCAGGGCACAGGAACACATGCTGACCCTGCACAGGGATAAGGAGTTACACACACACAATGCACACACTCATGCACACACAAACACATGCACAAGCACACTCATATACACACACGCAGAAACACACATTTACCAGCTCACTCATACACACGCGCACACACACACACACACACACACAAGCATACGCACACTCATTTGTGGTTAAATAGAAGGCCTGATGCCCAATTGTCCTGTATTATGGTAAATACTTCGCCTCATTCAGTCCACCTGAACAGTGGTACTGTACCTAATATTCTGGTAAAGGTTCATTTTGAGGTTCCTTGAGTATAGCTGCTACACCCCTCCACCCTCTGCAGCGCAGTGTGCAGTCATCATATGAAGCCCCTCCCCCACTGCAGTGTGCAGTCATCATATGAAGCCCCTCCCCCTCTGCAGTGCAGTGTGCAGTCATCAGATGAAGCTCCTCCCCCTCTGCAGCGCAGTGTGCAGTCATCATATGAAGCCCCGCCCCCTCTGCAGTGCAGTGTGCAGTCATCAGATGAAGCTCCGCCCCCTCTGCAGCACATTGTGCAGTGATCCTATGAAGCCCCTCCCCCTCTGCAGCACAGTGTGCAGTCATCATATGAAGCCCCTCCCCTTCTGCAGCACAGTGTGCAGTCATCATATGAAGCCCCTCCCCTTCTGCAGCACAGTGTGCAGTCATCAGATGAAGCCCCTTTCCCTCTGCAGCAGTGTGCAGTCATCACATGGAGCCCCTCCCCCTCTGTGGCACAGTGTGCAGTCATCAGATGAGGCCCCTCCCCCTCTGCAGTAGTGTGCAGTAGTCATATGAGGCCCCTCCCCCTCTGCAGTAGTGTGCAGTAGTCATATGAGGCCCCTCCCCCTCTGCAGCACAGTGTGCAGTCATCAGATGAAGCCCCTCCCCTTCTGCAGCACAGTGTGCTGTCATCATATGAAGCCCCTCTCCTTCTGCAGCACAGTGTGCAGTCATCAGATGAAGCCCCTCTCCTTCTGCAGCACAGTGTGCAGTCATCATATGAAGCCCCTCCCCTTCTGCAGCACAGTGTGCAGTCATCATATGAAGCTCCGCCCCCTCTGCAGCACATTGTGCAGTGATCCTATGAAGCCCCTCCCCCTCAGCAGCACAGTGTGCAGTCATCATATGAAGCCCCTCCCCCTCTGCAGCACAGTGTGCAGTCATCAGATGAAGCCCCTTTACCTCTGCAGCAAAGTGTGCAGTCATCAGATGAAGCCCCTCCCCTTCTGCAGCAAAGTGTGCAGACATCAGATGAAGTCCCTCCCCCTCTGCAGCACAGTGTGCAGTCATCATATGAAGCCCCTCCCCTTCTGCAGCACAGTGTGCAGTCATCAGATGAAGTCCCTCCCCCTCTGCAGCACAGTGTGCAGTCATCATATGAAGCCCCTCCCCTTCTGCAGCACAGTGTGCAGTCATCAGATGAAGTCCCTCCCCCTCTGCAGCACAGTGTGCAGTCATCATATGAAGCCCCTCCCCTTCTGCAGCACAGTGTGCAGTCATCAGATGAAGCCCCTCTCCTTCTGCAGCACAGTGTGCAGTCATCAGATGAAGCCCCTCCCCTTCTGCAGCACAGTGTGCAGTCATCAGATGAAGCCCCTCCCCCTCTGCAGCACAGTGTGCAGTCATCAGATGAGGACCCTCCCCCTCTGCAGCACAGTGTGCAGTCATCAGATGAAGCCCCTCCCCTTCTGCAGCACAGTGTGCAGTCATCAGATGAAGCCCCTCCCCTTCTGCAGCACAGTGTGCAGTCATCAGATGAAGCCCCTCCCCCTCTGCAGCACAGTGTGCAGTCATCAGATGAAGCCCCTCCCCCTCTGCAGCACAGTGTGCAGTCATCAGATGAAGCCCCTCCCCTTCTGCAGCACAGTGTGCAGTCATCAGATGAAGCCCCTCCCCCTCTGCAGCACAGTGTGCAGTCATCAGATGAAGCCCCTCCCCCTCTACAGCACAGTGTGCAGTCATCATATGAAGCCCCTCCCCCTCTGCAGCACAGTGTGCAGTAATCATATGAAGCCCCTCCCCCTCTGCAGCACAGTGTGCAGTCATCAGATGAAGCCCCTCCCCCTCTGCAGCACAGTGTGCAGTCATCATATGAAGCCCCTCCCCCTCTGCAGCACAGTGTGCAGTCATCAGATGAAGCCCCTCTCCTTCTGCAGCACAGTGTGCAGTCATCATATGAAGGCCCTCCCCCTCTGCAGCACAGTGTGCAGTCATCAGATGAAGCCCCTCCCCCTCTGCAGCACAGTGTGCAGTCATCATATGAAGCCCCTCCCCCTCTGCAGCACAGTGTGCAGTCATCAGATGAAGCCCCTCTCCTTCTGCAGCACAGTGTGCAGTCATCATATGAAGCCCCTCCCCCTCTGCAGCACAGTGTGCAGTCATCAGATGCAAAGAGCAGCATGAGGCTGTAGTTTCCCAGCCCGGCTGCACTGAGACACTCTGACTGGATTTTATTCAACAACCACAGAGTTGCAAAGAGTTATTATTGAAGTACGACTCTTATTCCGCTGAATCTGCCAGAGTCAGTTCTCTCAGGCTTTATCCTGTGAGCTGTGACATTGGCTTCACTGCTTTGCACAGTTTTGTGAAGTGTGCAAGAGCGCCTGACTGCCAGTTCAAATAAATACATGGGTTTGGACTTTAGACTTCACTTGTCACCGTGGGCACAACTCCCAATTAAAACTGAATACTTTCCCCCCCTAAGAATAGTTTTTTCGACAATATCCCCTCACCCTCATCTCATTGGTGCAAACAGGGTGAAATCCCACAGGCCACGATTGGTGAGTCCTGCTCTGGAATTTGAAAGTCTGGGCATAAGTCCACTTAAATGAGATGTCAGTCTCACAACCTATAAGGCGGGACATAACTGCTCCTCAGTAATGAGCTGCGGAGCAGGGGGTTCGAATCCAGCTGCTGATCGTTATCCCTTCTCTCTCACACCCCATTCTTCCTGCCTCTCTACTCTATCCAGTCCAAAATAAAGCTTGAAGAACCTAAAACATGTCATTACCCTTCCCGTGAAAAACCGCCCACACATGGACTTCATTGACTGCATATTGCACTGCCATCACCACTGAAATTCACTGGAGTCAGTAACTTCTGTTAGCTGGTGAGTGCAGAGGGCGTTTGGATTAATGCACACCTGAGCAGGACACGCGATATTCAGGGGAGATGCCTTATCCTCTAGAGGGGAGAGAACAGCAGGCAGCAAACGGCCTAGAAATGAAGGATTTTCTGGTGGTTGTATGAAAAATTGTTTATAAACCTCCCCTTGATCATCCAAGCATATAAAAAACATATTATGGGACCTTTAAAAATTAGCCACCAACTGAATGATGGCGTTGTTAGCAGTAATATCAAGGCGTGAAAGTGTAAATCATGGCGAGAGAGACGGGACACCGACCTGATCCAGCAGGCTCCGGCACCAGGCCGTCAGGGACTGAGGAGTCACCGCATGACCACACGACATCTCTGCACGCCGAGAGTCAGGGTCGTCATCCAGGGCTGGAAACACACAGACACACACACGCACAATTAGCACAGAGTCATGCGCACACAAAGCCAACACAAACCAACAAACACACAATTGCACTCGGTAACACACACAATTACATAGACATATGGCTATGTCCGAAATCACAAATAGAGTATTTACAACAATATGCAGAGTAAAACCACTTTAACAGCAGAGTTAAATTTGAGAGTAAAGTTCCATAGACATGTAGTGTCAAGTTCAGCTCTACAGAGAGACAATTCTCTGTGAAGGAGATCCTCCATTGTTAATTTTGACACAAAATAGAGTAAAATTAACTTTGAAAATCTTACACTAGCCATAGAGTAAATCTCAAAGTAATTTCGAGTGGGAACCAAATGTTATCTGAACAGAGTAAAATTCAACTCTTTAAGAGTAAAAGTGACACTGCATTTTTTTATTGCGTATGATGTGCCGCGTTGAGCGCACGCTGAAGTACGCATCACCGTGACTTTCCACATCATATAGGCCGAGTCATCGGTCCAAGAATCTTACCGAGAAATACTTGTTCGTGTGATGGTTCCAAGGACGGATGGTACGCTTTAGGTCGATATCCGCTCTGCTTTGCTCTCACCTCGGGTTAAAGACGGAACTGCCGTTCGGTGAATATCGGCGGCTTTCATCTGAGATCGTTAATTCCCGCATTCGTAAAAGTAACAGTTGAATCATGGGTTCTACAATTCTGTGAAATGTAATTCTCACATTGTTTATATGTACAAGTAGCCTATTTTTGACGACCCGTTTGCGGCGGCGTTTTTAGGTCTCTGCTCACGTTGGTAAGAGAAGCGCAGGGAGTTCAGATTGTCGGGATTTTGTGGTGCTCAGCGCTGAGTCGCATTCGAGCAGCGCGTCACAGCGGGAGGAGAGAGCTTTAATCCGAGTTAAGATGCTTTCACACCGGACGCGAAACTAATTTTTCGCACGACAGATTACATTCAAAGTTAGTTTCCGCGTGTATTCGCGTCTTTGTATTGACTTTGAAAGTACTCTGTCGGGTGAAAAAATCGTTTCGCGTCCGGTGTGCAAGCAGCTTTACACAACGGTGCGGTCTTCTCAGTGTGAGAGCCCAGTACTTACTGATGTCATCCCGTCTCGTCACAAATCGCAGTGTCCGGTCTCCGGGGTCGTAGCGTTTCTCCTGCTCCTGCTGTTCGGTGGTCATCCTGTCTGCCCTCAGGTACAGATGCGGCCGGCAGAGATTATCCGCTGAACAGAGCGCAGAGCTGCCAACTCTGCTCGTTTTATGCTTGACAGTTTCTCTTTCGGTAATGAGTACATCACGTGACACGTTCCAGAAAATATATGTCCCGTTTATTTAGCACCAATGATTTGAATGAATAAAGCTGGTCCGGTACGAAACTGGTAAAAAAAAAACTATTGACCTAGACTTTTAGAAACAACTAACCGAGATAATAAGCTGAATTTGCTGCAAAAGTCTCTGACAAGGTACTGCTCATCTCCACTGCTGTTCAACATTCCATGTTGCCATAAAGATTGTATAACTGCATTCCCAGAAATTGGCGTACAATAGGAGTCCATTTCCATTCCCCAAGGTACATTCAGCGCTTATTTACCCCCTAGAGCTAATTATACAAGCTCAAGGTACCTGTGTGAACCTTTTTTAGGGTCTAAAAGGTACTTTTATGCTCCAAAGCAAATAAGAATCCACTTCTGAGGGAACTTCCCCAGTGACAAGCCTTTTACCCCAAAGGCACAAATAGGTACTTTTGAGAGTGTGCATTTTGAACAATAAGAAAAAAACCTTGTTCATGTTCTCTCCATGAAGAAACAAGTGATTCTAGACAGACCAGCCCAAATTCAGTGTGGACTGATGTCTCCCTAGACAACTGTAAAAGAAATAAACACAATGACTCAATCGAACATCAGCTGATGCATTCAGCCAGTGAGGCACGACAGACCATGGGGTTTAATTGGGAATTCATCTGAAGAACGTGTCTCACCTCCGCGGAGTCTGAAATGCTCATATTCTGACTATTCCCTCAAATTACTGGGATTTATATCACATGACCTGAGATTTGGTAATCAGACTCCTATATTGTGGGGAAATTAAAAGAGCTTGATTCAATGAATTTGTATGTTGTGCTTCATAGATGTCTGATGTGCTGGGATTAAATTTTGTAGGTAAAGCAGGGAAACAGACTGTGTTTGCCTGTGGAATGCCTCTGACGCCCGTATTGGCTGAATCAGCGATTCCCAAACTCGGTCCTGTGCCCCCTGTCCCAAAGTATGCCGGCTTTTGTTCCAAACACAATTTCAATGGCAGGATGTTAGCTGTTATTAGCTGTTATTTTGTCCCTATTATGACATGTTTATTGAGAATTAATTATGTTTAAGGCAGTTACTTGACCTGTTTAGTCAGACTTTGACAATAGTATCCATGTCTGTCGAGAGGGATAAAAGACCTTTGAACTATTGTATTTATTTCTCTATATTGCAAGCAACTTCATGTCACAACATTTTTAAACAGATCAAATTACTGAGTGAAACAATAAGGCCCAAAATAGGTTACTGAACACAGGTATTATTTTTCTTTCAAAATATTTTTCTTGAACTGAAGATGAAATTGATGCAAAAGAGGTTTGACTCAGTCATTTGCTATACCTAATCCATTTGTCCACAGTCCAATCTTTTACAAAGTTGTTTCTAATATATTGCAATGCAGATATGGAATTTTATTCTGCATGGCATCTATAAATGTACAGGAAAGTGTGGCTTCAGAGGGTAGATAATTGCTCCAAACAAAAACACACCTAATTAAGGGAAATTAACAGCTTATTTAAATCCAATAATTACACTTGACTTTGAACAAAAAGCATCATGTACAGGGAAGCCCCAGGGCTGAGTTTGGAAACCACCTGTTTCCCAGCAGCTCAGCTGATGAGCTGCGCTCTTATAAACTGACTGAATTTAACAGTCAAATTAACTCATTGTTTCCTTAACTGTAAGTGGAGTCCTGTGCGCATTTAACTGTGGTTACACTCAACATACACAGAACTCTGTTGTGAACTTATTGTAAAATTACAGTCAAAATAACTGGCAAAAATGGTCCCAATTTAAAACAGTGTGTTTAAATATGCAGTAAAACTGGTCTCATGTTTTCAGCACTAAAGTGTGTGAGGAATGTTGACCTTTCCCAGCTGAATCTCAACACCTCTCATCTCCTGTGAGGAGTCAGTGATGACACTGCCACAGCGCAGGTCCAGCTCTGAGTGTCCTGTGCTAAAGTGCAGTAACAGGGCATACATGCTAACACAACAGCTGCTGACATCCCCAGCTGTCTCCCCCGAGACCTGAACCTGTAACCTCCCACTCAGGCCCCTCTGCTACACTGAGCATGCTCCACAGCAGGGCAGGACAAGCTGGCCTCTTCAACACACACCCTCAGGGATTCTATACAACGTGTGTCTGTGTGTGTGTGTGTGTGTGTGTATGCATGCGTGCGTATCCTGGGCGTTTGTGATTTGGCAGGGAAAGTGTTTTTGTTGCTGGAGGACAGCAGAGTCACATGGTCCCTGAGCAGAAAGGCAGAGCTGTTCCTGTAAACACTGGGGATTTCCGCTGAGATGGCTTGAAAACACACCCTGCTCAGCGTCTGTAATCATGTTTAATAACTCAAACTAATATTACTGCACTGTAAAAAGTGATTTTGGAGAGTGGTAAATATAATCTATGCAAACCGTGTAAAATGTATTCGATTATTGTAGTCAGCCAAGGAATTATAAAGTAATGGGTAAAATTTACACATACTACCTAATCGTTAACAGTATCAACTGATACATGGAAAAATAGGGTAAAATATACTCCAAAGCCGTGAGTCCTGTGCTCCAAATTGCGCATGAGTCAGACCGTGTATTAGAGCCAGCGGAACAGGGAACTCTTGGACTGCCATCGTCCTCTCGCTCCGGCTGCCGTTGAACCGCAGAAGTGAAGATAAGCTATTTCCATAGAGCTATTGCTGTGTATAGTGCGAATGCAAATGGTAATTTATGAAATGATGAGATATTCCACTTCACTTGTACTCGGTGTGAGTCTGTGTTACGTGCCATTACTTTAAACGAAAGATTGAATCTGTCCCTGTCCCCCTCTGTGTGAAGCTGTTGTATTGCACTTTACTCTGTGTGTTTTTTTTGGATGATTTAATGGATGAAAAATATTGAGGTGGCATTGCCGGATAGCTCATTCGGTTAAGGCACTGAAGTGACTATCACGTCGCGGGTTCGAGCCCCTTTCGTACCAACCAGCAGTGGTCGGCAGCTCTTTTCAGAAGTAGCGCGCAATTGGCCAATGCACTACAGGGATGCAAATTGGGAAGAGCCTGCTGGGAAGGGTTAGAAGATTAGAGGTTCCTCTCGGCGACTCCTGTTGACCAGATGGGCGGTCATAAAGTGGCATTGTTTATCTGATAGAGTGTGAAGTCTTTGTTCTCACCCTGGGCTAGTGAAGATGGGGCGATGGTGAATGACTGTGGTTAGACTGTTTGTACTTTAGAGTAGTACTGTGAAGGAGGTGCACTTATGCATCACACAAGCTGCCGTATTGCCGAGAAAAGCCTATGTACTTGTACATACCTCCCTATTTGGATATTCAAGATTCAGAGGGATTGCAGATGCCAAAAAAACCATTCAGATGACACCCATCAGAAAGGCATTGTTGGGGGTTAAATCTTACCTTATCTGAAAAAGTAATGGTTACTATCTGATATTAATTAACTTTTATTAGTAATTATCAGGTACTACCTACTAGCAATTAAGAGATAATTTTGCCCTATTTTATTGGGTAAGTAGCTGTAGAATATATACATAAATGTGAGGTAAATGTAACTCTATTTATTTGAGTATTTAATTGCTTTTTATTTCAGTTATTTTACACTGAATACATGGAATTAAATCTACCCAAAACCGTCGATGCAAATTGTTACCTCGGATTTAATGGGTAAATTCTATATGTTACTTATTACAGAGACCTTTAATTCACAGCTGCCCCTGCTTGTTACTCCAACACACAACTAAAAAAAAAACCACTATTTTATATTCTTTATGCTCTGATTTTAGTTTAGTTTGTCGTTATTGGTGGCTGAGCTCTTGTGAAAATTTGTTGTAAACCATCTGTTACTTCGTGGACAGAAGTTCTTGCAGGTGAAAGTGAAAGTGCGCGAGCCACATATTAGGCTACACGCTCGCTCTCTAAGACGCACAGACACACCAGGGCACGCAGGATGAAGACGTATCAGGTGATTGTGAACGGTGTGAAGGGGGAGAAGATGTCGGTGGATGTGGGGAATTCTGAGGAGGAGATGAGCTCTCTCACCGTGCTGCAGCTCAAGAAGAGGATTGCAGAAAAAATGCCCGGAAAGTCAGGTAGGACGCAGAAATTCTCGGGGATTTTGGAGAGAATCAAAAACCCGATGAGCTATATCGGTTTATCAGTCTATCTTGAAACCGCAAATATATTGGTTCAATTGACTCAGTCACTTTCTAAGACACGTTTTGTAATGTCTCTGATACAAGTGAACGGACGCAATATAATCAATTACTATCGACGGATCAGTCCTAATAAATACTACATACTGTATTTCTAACTGTAGGCGACTCGTTGGATGATCTACGGCTTATCTTTACGCATAACCAGCTGGAAGACAAGAGCCAACTGTCCGAGTACGGGATACAGGACAAATCAGTCATCCAGGTGGTGCTGAAGCTCCCCGGGGGCCGATGGGCTCGGCGCTCCTGACCGAGTCAAACCGATTTCCGTGCCTCAAGTCCACTTCGCCAGGATCCCACATGTTCACCCTCTCGCTTGCCGCGACCGGATCCCTCTTCATTTACACGGAGATGCAGGCAGCTGTGGACTGTTTACTGGGCAAAACGTTTGAAGTTAAGCGCACAGCCCGCAGACAATTATCTACAGACATTTGTGAATCCAGGTGTATCTTTATGTACTTTGTTACTCTAAAATGAAATATAACTGAAATTTACTGAAACGGCTTTAAACTGTCCGCGCATATGATTGCAAGAATGGTGCCTTTGTATTGGTGCATTATTGTATTAATAATAATAATATTATCAACACTGTGTTCACATTTTTTTATTATTACAATGATGTAAGTAACATTACTGATTAACTAACAAATAAAGAAAATGGTGAATTTTGGAGCTTCTAGAAAATTTTTCTCCTTATAAAGTTGTGCGCGAGATGATGGATGGAAAAGGCCTCTGACACTTGACATCCTCCTTCACTGTCATTAGATGCTGCTCATAGTTTTACATTTCTTTCAGCACGTCACCATAAAGTACAGCCAACAACTGAATAAATACTCCGCCCTGCTTCATTTTTGCAGAAAAAAAATCCAGTGCTTGTTTCTGACTAATTTTGGGCTAAAGATTCCAGAGTCTGTTTTCCTCTCCCTCTCACTGATGTGTTTCATAGCGCTGTCACTTTCAACAACCACTTGTAAGGTTAAGGTCTTGTATCATCCCTTAATCTCCTGAAAACTTCCACATAGACACGATCTTCATCTTCTTCTCAACCAGGTGAGGACTATTTGTTCTGCTGAATTTCACTTGTATGAAAGATTCTAAAGTCATTATTTTATGCCTGTTCCTGATTTCAGGCTTGGTAATATGACTGAAGAAAATGCAGACATGATCTAGATTCCTTAGACAAGCAATTACAGACTTCATGAAAAAGCCATGTATAATATATTAAGGAAATTATTCATGTAACTGTGATGCGTCTTTCGTCAGTTGCTTTACCATAATACACGAGTAGAGGGCCTGTTTCTTTCTTTTGCTGAAGTCGCTTTTCCTAAAAGACAGGTGAAGTATACCTGCGCGGACGTGGCACACTTATAAAATGCCTGTTTGGGGGTGCGAGCAGCTTCAACACGTCACTAACTATGATAGTGAGACCAGAGGTTATGGACGTCGGCCCTGGGGGCCCTCTGAGTTTGTTGGATTTTGTTCCAACCATGTTTGCAACTATAGGATTTTAACAAAGTGTTAATTTGTCTTAATTAGGTTCATTTCATGTTTTGAGCAGTAATTTTACCCTCTTAAGTCATATGTTGAAAGAGATATCCAAGCATGTCATGAAAAATTAAAATTCCATAACCGCACTGTAATATACTGAGGACAACTGCATAAAAATAACAAAAAATGTAACCGAAGAAATTAAGCAATTGTGGGTTCCTACTTGCATAAAACTTGACAAATGGTTGCAAAGCAAATGAAGCAAGTGAACGAGAGAGTCAAACCAGTTGTGCATCATATAATTAAGTTCAAGCAATGTATTTTGAACTATGTTCAGCAATCTAATTTGGATCTTACTTATTTTCTTAAAGTCTTGCACTCCTGCCTCACAGCAAGGTTGTGGGTTCAAATCTGGCCTGGGGCCTTTCTGTGTGGAGTTTGCATGTTCTCCTCGTGTTCGCGTGGGTTTTCTCCGGGTACTCCGGTTTCCCCCACCCACAAAAACATGCATCATAGGAACTGGCTTTAGAACTGGCGTTGGTCCCCGGGCGCTGCTCTGTGGCAGCACACTGCTCCTAACTATAGGATGGGTCAAATGCAGAGGACAAATTATCCCACAGGGTTCAATAAAGTGTATCTTATCTTTATCTATGTCTCTAATTTAATCTTTTTAAAAGTGTTGTTACATGAGTGTACGTGCACTATGATGCGAGATCAGAGACACCAAATGCGAGGTGGAAGGGAAAAGGGAATTTATTAAAACAAAAGCAAACAGGCACGAGGGCCAACAAAAAACTTGGCCCAAAGGGTTGCAAAAGACAAACTGAAGGTAAGCTTCACAGAGCTATGAACTAAAGAGCAAAAAACGGCAAGAACAAAAAAAACCTCTGGAAACTCCAGGCAGAAAATCAAGAACAAAAATAAACAACAAGACTTGCAAACATGAACTAGAACTTGAGCAGAAACTTGGCAACAAAACTTGAGACACTGTCTGCCAGCCAACTTCCACCGCACCCAGATAAAGGCTAAGAAATCAGAACATGAGGAGCAACACCTGGAGAAGGAGAACAAGAGGCAGGGCAAGATCATGACATGGACAGAGATTGGATAACAAGACTTGCTCATTAAGGGGATGAGCGGCTCAGCTTAAGTACCAATTAAGTATGCAGTTTGAAAGCAGCATGAATGTTCAGAACAGAAAAGCACAGCAAGACTTGAAATAGTAAAGCAGGAATCATGACAATAAACTCCCTGTCTAAATTAGTAATATTAGTAATGTGCCTATCTAATGAATTACACCACCCAGTGAGTGTTAGTTAATGTTAGTAACTTAAAAACAGTTAATTGCCAATTAAGCTTAGAGAGCCCCGAATCAGCACAGCACAGAAGGAAGAGGGAAATACCAAAGCCAACCAGAGCTCTGAAATGTGCAACAACGAAGGCACGGGGCGGAACGCAGACAAGCGGTGGAGTGGCTTGGCAGACCTGGCAAAAACAAAAACATGGAAAAGTAAAAACATGACAATAAACATGAATAATGAAATACTTGATCCTAATACAACAAACTATTAAAACTGACATGAACTATGACTGTGGACGATGGAACCTTGAACATGAAACTGTTAAAATCATAAATGCTGTCCTGGCCAAAGGCCAGGACCCCAGAACACAACACTATAGCACATTATATTCAAGGATCTTTTATTCTTTATAACATGCATGGCTATTTCTGTGAAAACATGGTTTAAGAGGGCTCCAAACATGAAATCCACGTAATTAAGACACATTTACACTTTTTTAAAGTCCTATAATTGCAATGGTAACCTCTGTCAGCTGCTGACAGCACCTGCAGTGGCTCATGAGCATCAGAACTGGCCCACAGAGCAATGGAAGAAGGTGACCTGGTCTGATGAATCATGTTTTCTGTTACATCATGTGGATGGTCGTGTGCGTGTGCAGCGGGTACCTGGGGAAGACATGGCACCAGGATGCACTATGTGAAGAAGACAGCTTGGCAGAGGCAGTGTGATGCTTTGGGCAAAGTTCTGCTGGGAGACCTTGGGTCCTGCTGTTCATGTGGATGTTACTTTGACACATACTATACTGTTATAAACTTACACCTTTTTTGCCTGTTAATTTAACTGGCACCTTTTTTGCCAGTTATTTTAACTGTAATTTTACGATTAGTTTACAACAGAATTCCGTGTATGCTGAGTGTAAACCACAGTTAAATACGCACAGGACTCCGCTTACAGTTAAAATAACAATGAGAAAATGCATTAATTTAACTGTCAAATTCAGTCAGTTTATAACCGTGAACCTCCCAAATCACTGTTGCATACGAAGTACTCCTTTCATGGAAACGGTATCCCCTCGTGGCAGTGGCCTCTTTAAGCAAGATATTGTAGCCCTCCACACAGCAGAAATCGGTCAGGAAAGGTTTGAGGAACGAGTTGAAGGTGTTGACTTGGCCTCCACATTCCCCATATCTCCGTGCATTTGTGCATCTGTAAGATGTGCTTTACAAACAGGTTCAATCCATGGAGGCCCAACCTCGCAACTCACATGACTTACAGGATCTGCTAACTTTTTGGTGCCAGGTACTACAGCACACCTTCAGAGGTCTTGTGGAGTCCTCGCCTCGACGGGACAAGGCCCATTTGCCAGCAAATGGGGAACCTACAAAATATTTGGCAGGTGGTCATAATGTTTTGAGTAATCGGTGTGTAGCATTGGCACAACGAAACGTCACTATCGGTGGTTTGGTAAGGGTATATGCAAAAAATATTCTTCAGTTCACAGGCAACACCTTTTTATCGAAAAATCGACTTTATCGTGTGCTTTTGTTTACAAATTTTACAAAATTTACAAAATTCGCGTCTCAATAATAAATGAAAGCGAAAGTAAAAGTTTGTCCCGCATAACTCGATGACCGAACATACCTTACTCTAAACCAATCATTCTCTGCTTCTTCCTCCAGGACGCAGTCGAAGATGAATGGTGTCCGCGCAGATACAGGTGAATTTAATTCAAAACCTCTAAAATCACTTCTCATTTAGCTGAGGTATAGCGACTCGAACTGATGCTAGCAGGGCGTTGGTTTCAGCTGCTAAAGTTCTTTTTTTTAATTAACCACCATTTAAGAAGCCCTTTTTCATCGAAATTCGATGAGCCCTAAAGGTTTTTCGAATTTAAATAGGCTAGGCACGCGGCAAAAAGCTCATATTTTGACAAAGAAATTCGTCTATTAACCATAGTAGTAACTAGTCTATTTTAACGTGCCTCTTTGAAGATAATGCGAAATGTCATGTAATGAAACTGATTTTTTTTTTTTTAGCACATTCGACCTTAATAATGTAATCTGTTAATATGCGCAATAGACCATAACATTGTCTTGGTCCCAATCTATCCTATCTCGTAATTTACTAGCAAAAGTAGCTAATATAAAGTGTACCGGTATTTTACTTTGTTCATTCGTGAGGTCCGAAAATCCGAACTCTAGCAGCTAACGACGTCGTTTATATTTCGCAGTGTCCAGAGACACGGCAGTTTTTGAAGGGATTAGGATAAGGATTAGGGACTATGGCTAGGGTTAGGGCCGGGGTTAGGGGTCAGGGTTAGGTCAGGGCAGGGTTTGTAATTGGGACTGCCGTACCTCTCTACATTGAAATGCATTGGAAAACTGCCGTACCCGCAGCAACTGCCTTTGTGTTTTAACGTTGCTTATGCCCACGCAATGGCCTAACCTTAAAATTTGGAATGACAACACGAGATGCCGTGTCTGTGGGTTGTTTGGGGCTAACTTAAGGACTGCCGTTACGTGATTATGTTTGATTGGAAGTATTACCCGTTTAAAATAACTGCAGAAATCATTTTCTTGCTTTACCGAACTGACCGGTTGCTAAGGTTAAGGTAACAGAAGCGTCACCTGCTGTGACATGCCGCATTAGAGGAGAGAGATCACAGGCGAGGCGCTGCGCTCACGTACAGCTGCGCCCAAAAAAAGCAGCAGTAGGGGAAAGCGGTATAGAACGGCCCCCACAGTTCATACGCCCACCCTTGAAATATGCACTTTGCGACTGCTGCCATCTATCGGTTCGTTGTCGAAATGAAGAAGTGCGTAAGAGCAGCAAATAACAATATGGTGACTGTGAGAAATGCTTTTGGCTTCAAGATCTCAGCCGATAAAATTTCTTGCACCAGATAATCTCGCGGTCAGCCTGTCCGAAAATAAGCGTCAGTTTTGACAGCACATGGCAATTGTTTTATTCCTACGGTGTATCGCGTGGTCTGTTCTAAGGATCGGAGAGGACAGATCAAAAAGTCCACCACAGAAACGTCATTGACTAATGGGGTCAAGATATTTTGTAGTCGGTCATGGGGCAAAACGACCAATGCGTCGAGGGGCAAATTGACCCCTGGTCAGTTTTACCCAAACCTTGGGCCGTTTTACCCCACATTCAAATTTAGTCACTGCGGGGTCTATTCTCCCATGCGCGTAAGACGAAAAAAAGCACGTAGCTACTTCTCAGCCTACGCGTATTCTCCCCTCGACTTAAGTCTGTGCATTATGCGCCCCGAAGGCAGTTACGCGCTTGGGGCGGAGCAAGGCCAAAATCGGGGCATTTCCAGGCGTTTCTCAGGCAAATAACACTTATGCGTATTCTCCCCCTGGCTTACGCGCTTTTTCTGTTAAGCGCTTTTGAGGGCTGTATTAAGGTCAAGCGCCAACATAAGGCGAAACGGAATATTGCGTTTGATGTCGGTTATAGGCAGAATTTTTACATTAATTTTATTTTATTTAACATGATAAAGGTTGAGACATTCGATATTAGTTTGTTCATCCTTTTTTCTATACTACATTTCTCATAACCATGATAAATTATCAAACAAAATCATCATATGATATTACGCAACAACCTGTTCTCCAATTAGTTCAATTACAAACGCATTACAAACAATTACAAACATACCGGTGGTCACCAAGGTCACAACTGCGCTGTCGGTCCTGGTATCTGGATCGTTCCAGAGAGTGGCTGGTGATGCACATATCACAGGCGTCTGTGTCAAGGTGTCTGACACAGTTGGTTGACGCTATGCTGCACCACTTCAGCCACTTTGAAGTTCCCCAAAACACCAGCTGAAAGACGGAGAGTTAAGGGGGTGTTCAACCGGGTCGCCAGGTTCCCCAGTGTTATGGGAGCCAATGATTGTACTCACGTTGCAATCAGAACCCCTTCCACTAATAAGAATATGTTCAGAGACCGAAGACGTCGGCACAGCATTAATGTTCAGGTTGTGTGCGATCATGATACACGGATATTAAGCGTCTGCGCCAAATACCCTGGCACGGCCCATGACGCCTATGTACTGCGCAACTGCTTGAAATGCCAAAAAATACAATAAACATTTGAAACCATATTGAGCTTGTTTCCAGTATCTATCACAGTGATACTTTGAGTATAGGCAAATAAAAATGACCATTTTACGTAACCCTCCTTCATCCGTATCCACTCCAAGTTATTCTCCATGCACTTCCACTGCAGAAAGAGTGGATGCCACCTCCTCCTCAGTGCAGTGAAATGCTCCGGGGATGATGGTTGCTCAGCACCTGTTGCGTGCACACTTCTCCGGTGTGCAGAGAGCCTGGCTTTTACAGCACCCCGCAGATTTTATCTCGTGCGGGGTAAGAATCCTTTGTTTGTTAAAGCGTTGCCTTGTCCTTTAGTTACAAGCAGGTCATCGGAGTAATTTGACATTTCAAGCGTGTATTTTCTAAATGAGATCATATAAACTGTCGTTGATTGTCATTTTTGTGTGACTAGAATGTTCTCTTTGTCTTCTTCCCTGTTTTTCACGGAACAAACAGGCTGGTGTAGGAGGGGCACATTTTCAATGCTCTAATTACGCTGGTTGAGATGCGCTAAATTCTGTATTATTTCATTATCGCGGCAATTAGTCTGTTTGCATAGCTTTAATGCCATGGTGGCTAGAATAAGAAATAAAATAGAGATGCCTGCATTACTTCTTGTAATTGGCACAGACATACATAGGCCTATTATTACAGCCGCATATCGTGGGCCTGCTGATAAAACCTTGTATCTTCAAAATGATAAACTTCACAGGAAAATAAATAAATATAAAATAAAGAATATATATAAATTGATAAATTTAAAATATAAATAAAATAAAACATGTTTAATTCTGTGTGTAAGAATTGTGGACATACGAGTTTTTGTTTCTTATCAGTTTGGAGGTAGGAGGTTTGATCAGCAGGCCCACGATATTCAAATTTAAAGTCTGGTTTGCGTTTTCCATGGACCACAACTGCATTTTCATGGTTAATCAGCAAATCCTTGTTCCATGTTTTCCTGATAGCCATAATCAATGAGCTTTGTACAGAGTCTGCCTCTCTTTTGGATCAGTCACACCTCTTTCATAAGGCCGCCTACATTCTGAAGTTAAGCCCTGTCGGCGTGATCGAAACGCGTAGGGGAGAATACGCGTAACTCAAAAGTGCTTAACTCGAATTGCGTAAAAAAGGACTTTCGCGCTAATGGGAGAATAGACCCCTACATGCATAAATTTACCTTTAGTGATCTGACTACACCTGTCTGGTTAATTTTCATATATGTAAATATGTTAGGTTTCAAATTTAGAAAAAAAAACTCCTTGTTCTCATTCTTGTTCGCCACACTTGTTCTGTTAGTTGTGGGCCATTTTGCTCTATAAATGGGGGCTGTTGTGCCCATACCCTTGAACAAAATGGCCCCCCTTAAGTTATTTTTTTAACAGAGACTTTCTCCAGTAAATATCTGTTTGGGGTCATTTTGATTATGTGCATTTTCATGGGAGTTAAATAAAGATTCTTGAACACTATGAGTCGCATTGAATCTCTGCAGCAGCTTTGATCAGGTGAGGCCTAAACCTTAAAGAGCCCATTTTTCCCCACCTTCCCCTACGTTAAAAATGTGAATAAAGTGCATATTTTTAATAGTCTTCAGTTCCATATTTCAAATGTAGAGGAAACATTCCAAATTCAAATCCAAATCAAAGCACTTACAAATTTGATCAAGTCTGTATTTTACAGGAAGCTAAGAAAAGGAATATTAATCTGTTCAAAAAATAGCAGTGTCAACAATTTCACTTTTAGTTCTGAACTAATACTTACAAAACCCAAAACCAGTGAAGTTGGCACGTTGTGTAAATCGTAAATAAAAACAATACAATGATTTGCAAATCCTTTTCAACTTATATTCAATTGAATACACTGTAAAGACAAGATGTTTAATGTTCAAACTGAGAAACTTTTTATTTTTGCAAATAATCATTAACTTAGAATTTAAAGGCAGCAACACATTGCAATAAAAGTTGGCACAGGGGCCTTTTTACCACTATGTTACATCGCATTTCCTTTTAATGACACTCAGTAAATGTTTGGGAACTGAGGAGACCAATTTTTGAAGCTTTTCAGGTGGAACTCTTTCCCATTCTTGCTTGATGTACAGCTTAAGTTGTTCAATAGTCCGGGGTCTCCGTTGTTGTATTTTACGCTTCATAATGCGCCACACATTTTCAATGGGAGACAGGTCTGGACTACAGGCAGGCCAGTCTAGTACCCGCACTCTTTTACTACGGAGCCATGCTGTTGTAACACGTGCAGAATGTGGCTTGGCATTGTCTTGCTGAAATAAGCAGGGGCGTCCATGAAAAAGACGTTGCTTGGATGGCAGCATATGTTGCTCCAAAACCTGTCAGCATTAATGGTGACTTCACATATGTGTAAGTTGCCCATACCTTGGGCACTAATACACCCCCATACCATCACAGATGCTGGCTTTTGAACCTTGCGCCATAACAGTCCGGATGGTTCTTTTCCTCTTTGGTCCGGAGGACACGATGTCCACAGTTTCCAAAAACAATTTGAAATGTGGACTCGTCAGATCACAAAACACTTTTCCACTTTGCATCAGTCCATCTTAGATGAGCTTGGGCCCAGCGAAGCCGGCGGCGTTTCTGGGTGCTGTTGATAAATGGCTTTCGCTTTGCATTGTAGAGTTTTAACTTGCACTTGCAGATGTAGCGACGAACTGCTGTTACTGACAGTAGTTTTCTGAAGTATTCCTGAGCCCATGTGGTGATGTCCTTTACACACTGATGTCGGTTTTTGATGCAGTACCGCCTGAGGGATCGAAGGTCACGGGCATTCAATGTTGGTTTTCGGCCTTGTCGCTTACGTGCAGTGATTTCTTCAGATTCTCTGAACCTTTTGACGATATTACGGACCGTAGATGATGAAATCCCTCAATTTCTTGCAATAGCTCGTTGAGGAATGTTGTTTTTAAACTGTTCGACAATCAGCTCACGCATTTGTTCACTAAGTGGTGACCCTCGCCCCATCCTTGTTTGTGAATGACCGAGCATTTCAGGGAAGCTGCTTTGATACCCAATCATGGCACCCACCTGTTCCCAATTAGCCCGTTCACCTGTAGGATGTTCCAAATAAGTGTTTGATGAGCATTTCTCAACTCTCTCAGTCTTTTTTGCCACTTGTGCCAGCTTTTTTGAAACATGTTGCAGGCATCAAATTCCAAATGAGCTAATATTTGCAAAAAATTACAAAGTTTACCTGTTCGAACATTAAGTAACTTGTCTTTGCAATGTATTCAATTGAATATAGGTTGAAAAGGATTTGCAAATCATTGTATTCTGCTTTTTTTTACGATTTACACAACGTGCCAACTTCACTGGTTTTGGGTTTTGTAGTTGCATAACCATAGTTTGTGATAACTGCGGCGCATCTGCGTTGTATCTGCATCAACCAACTTCTGGCACCGAGAAACAGTCATTTCAGCCCAGGATGAACAAACTACATTCCACAGTCCATGTCAATTTTTGGGTTTTGCTTCAGAAACTGCATTTTTCATTTCTCATAAGTTTTCAGTGGGGTTAAGGTCAGGGGATTTAGCTGGCTGCTCCATTACCTCAATCCTGCTCGTCTGGAACCAAGGTGTTGCTCACTTACTCGTGTGTTTGGGGTCGATGTCTTGTTGAAACACCCATTTCAGGGGTATTTCCTGTTCGACATATGGCAACATAATCCCTTAAAGTATTTTGATGTATTCAAACTGATCTATAATCCCTGGTACATGATAAACAGGCCCAACACCATAGTATGATAAACCCCCCCGTACCATGATTTTTGCACCACCGTACTTCACTGTCTTCACTGTGTTCTGTGGCTTGAATTCGGTACCCAGGGGTTGGATGACACTGTCGACACCTGCTAAACGTGTACAGTTTTACTCCCATCAGTCTACAGAATGTTAAACCATTTCTCCTTGGGCCAATCGATGTGTTTTTTTTTGTTTTTTTTTTATAAATTTGGCATCTCCAATCCCACCCGAATCTGGAATACCCAATTGGTGAACTATGTACAAGGCTTGCTCGTTTGGGACCTCTTGCTGCCAATACAGGAGAGTGAACACAGTTCACGGCTCTCCTCCGAAGCACGTGCCTGTCAGCCACCGCTTCTTATGCACTCATTGGTTGAATCTTCGCAAGTTCAGAAAGAGGGCGGAGGATACCCTGACATGACCAGGCTTAGAATCTTCCTGACGAGCGCCCGTCTGGCCAACAGGAGGCGCTTGAGCAACAAACAAAGCTGTTTATTTTATTTCCCATTTACGACAATCACTTCAATCAATGTGTTTTAACCAATTCTGCACATGCGGCTTTTTTCAAAAATGGTGCTCAGTAGGGACTTCCTGCCAATACCTTAGCTTTGATCAAATGTCTTCTGACTGTATCAGCACTTACAGGTGATTTAATATCATCTTTGATTTTTATGGTGGTGATGACTGGCTGAATCTTTGCATTTCTGACTATTTTTTAATCCATCTAATAACAGTTGCTTGTTTCCTTCTGCGTATTTCAGGTTTTTATTGCCATTTAAAGCATTTGGGATCATTTCAGCTGAGCATCCTGCAGTTTTTTATATATTTTCCCCTATCTAATCAGCTTTTTAATGAAATGACGTTGTTCCTCTGAACAATGTTTGGAACGGCCCATTTTACTCCACCACTCTGAAGGAAAAATATTTTATAACATTAGCTGTGTTCGAAATTGCCCCCTATCATGGATGTAGTGCACTATATAGTGTTGTTAAAATTTGTTGTAGTTAATTTCATCCACTATATAGTGGACTATAAAATACTCACAATGCACAGCGAAATTGAGTGAGCAAGCGATGTACACTACATTTTACTCCCATATACCACAATGCACTGCGGGCGTGTACTGCCAGAGAAGAAGGAGAAGAGCGAGATGGCTCCCCCCTGCAGAATTACACCCTCAGATGTTCCCATGAGTGTTCGGTTTGTGTACATGATGCTCGGCGCATCCGCTTACATCACAGGAATATCCAGCACATCTGCTGACACAACCATGTTCAGAAAATTCCGGTGTAGTGTCTGAAATCTCCTTTAGTCATTCCGTAAAGTGCACTATATCATGTACACGATGTAGGGAATAGGGAGTGAGTGAATAAGTGGACGATTTCGAACACAGTTAGTGTGTGAAACACTTGCTTCCCTTCTTCCATAATAAAGGACAGTTAATCACAACTGTTTCTTCACAGAATGAATTAATTCTCTCATTAAACTCCACAGAGCTATTATTTTGAAAACGCCCCATATAGTGAATGAGTCAATTTCTCAGAACAGGCAGTGTGCCTGTCATGACAGTTGGGTCCGTTGTTTTTCTATTACACTCCTACTCCTGCAAGTAAATTATTTTACATGCAGAATTATCACTTCTACTAATAACAGTGGTTCATCAGGTTATTGATGTTGCTCTGCAATTTTTTTAACATAACTGTAGAAATTTTTTCATTAATTTGCCATTATCCTGTGCATTATCCTGGCAGAGTGGGACTCGGGTAAAACTGTTTTTCTTGCTGACAGCTGATGTGGGCTGCACCTTTGGTCGACCAGCTGACACACAGAAGAGGTCACTTCCTCAAACTGACCCGCTGATATCCATGCTACCTGACATCAGCAGAGCTGATGCAGACAACAGAATAATGGGCCAAAATGTTTGTGGCGTTAATCCAGGCATCATCGTATTTAATCCCGGCATCAATACGGCTAATCCAGACATCAGACAAATTAATCCAGAAACCAGTGATGATAATCTGGACATCAATAGTGTTAATCCAGACACCAGAGGAATTAATCTGGACATCAATGGTGTTAATCCAGACATCATCAGATTTAATCTGGACATTAGCGGAGCTAATCCTGACATGAGTGTAGTTAATCCAGACATCAGCAGAGCTAACCCAGAGGCCAGAAAAATTAATCCAGCAGGCATCAGCAAATTTAATTTTGACATCAGCAAAACTAATCCAGACATCCCTGGAGATAATCTCAACATCATTGTTAATCCAGACAAGAGCATCGCTAATCCAGATCCAGACATCACTGCAGTTAATGCAGGCATCAACGGAGTTAATCCAGACATCATGGGAGTTAATCTGGACATCATCATAGCTAATCCAGACATCAGTGGAAATAATCTTGACATTACTTGAAAAGTTAATCAAGACAAGACAGACATCATCAGAGGTGATACAGATATCCTTACAGCAAATCCAGAAATCAGAGAAGTTCATACGAACATCAGTGAGGATAAACCAGACATCTGTGAGAATTTAGGGGAGGGCGGGACAGGAATGTGTGGATTGCTCTGATTGGCTGAAGGCTCGTGCCCTCAGCCTATGGCTCTGAGTTTGTGGGTTCATATGTAAAACCCACAGAGAGAACTTTCGGTCGTAATTAAAAGAATTTTCTGAGTGATAATCATGAATAGTTATGAGATGCTCAGAGTTGTTTAATGAAAGTACACAAGGCAAGGCTGGGTGAGCTAATTTGATTGTTTTATCATTTTTGGTGATTACAAACCAGGTTACTGGGGTTTACATAACCACGGCGCCACCTGCTACCTGAACACTGTACTGCAGACACTGTTCCTGACGCCAGGATTCAGAGAGACCCTTGACAGGTAGGGCGGCTGGATTTATATGTTTTCAAGCATATACTTTATCATAATTTCCGTGGAATAGATTATTGTCTTTGGCATGCATTAAAAATGTTGTTTCATTGGTATTGTTTTGTCCACTATCCCTCAAATATTGACAGAAGTGAATGGAAATGACTCTCCATTCATCATTAGCCGAAGGAGTTCATGAGAGCCTCAGGATTGAGCGGCAGAGCTGTGCTCCCAAGGGGACGCTCTGCTCATGAGAGCCTCAGGATTGAGCGGCGAAGCTGTGCTCCGAGGGGACACTCTGCTCATGAGAGCCTCAGAATTGAGTGGCGGAGCTGTGCTCCCGAGGGGACGCTCTGCTCATGAGAGCCTCAGGATTGAGCAGTGGAGCTGTGCTCCCAAGGGGACGCTTGCTCATGAGAGCCTCAGGACTGAGCGGCGGAGCTGTGCTCCCGAGGGGACGCTCTGCTCATGAGAGCCTCAGGACTGAGCGGCGGAGCTGTGGTCCCGAGGGGACACTCTGCTCATGAGAGCCTCAGGACTGAGCGGTGGAGCTGTGCTCCCAAGGGGACGCGCTGCTCATGAGAGCCTCAGGACTGAGCGGCGGAGCTGTGCTCCCGAGGGGACGCTCTGCTCATAAGAGCCTCAGGACTGAGCAGCGGAGCTGTGCTCCCAATGGGACACTCTGCTCATGAGAGCCTCAGGATTGAGAGGAGGAGCTGTGCTCCCGAGGGGATGCTCTGCTCATGAGGGCCTCAGGACTAAGCGGCGGAGCTGTGCTCCCAAGGGGGACGCTCTGCTCATGAGAGCCTCAGGACTGAGAGGCGGAGCTGTGCTCCCGAGGGCACGCTCTGCTCATGAGAGCCTCAGGACTGAGCGGTGGAGCTGTGCTCCCTAAGGGATGCTCTGCTCATGTGGGCCTCAGGACTGAGCGGTGGAGCTGTGCTCCCAAGGGGATGCTCTGCTCATGAGAGCCTCAGGACTGAACGGTGGAGCTGTGCTCCCTAGGGGATGCTCTGCTCATGTGGGCCTCAGGACTGAGCGGTGGAGCTGTGCTCCCGTGGGCACGCTCTGCTCATGAGAGCCTCAGGACTGAGCGGTGGAGCTGTGCTCCCTAGGGGATGCTCTGCTCATGAGAGCCTCTGGACTGAGCGGTGAAGCTGTGCTCCCGAGGGGACGCTCTGCTCATGAGAGCCTCAGGACTGAGAGGCAGAGCTGTGCTCCCGAGGGCACGCTCTGCTCATGAGAGCCTCAGGACTGAGCGGTGGAGCTGTGCTCCCTAAGGGATGCTCTGCTCATGTGGGCCTCAGGACTGAGCGGTGGAGCTGTGCTCCCAAGGGGATGCTCTGCTCATGAGAGCCTCAGGACTGAACGGTGGAGCTGTGCTCCCTAGGGGATGCTTTGCTCATGTGGGCCTCAGGACTGAGCGGTGGAGCTGTGCTCCCGTGGGCACGCTCTGCTCATGAGAGCCTCAGGACTGAGCGGTGGAGCTGTGCTCCCTAGGGGATGCTCTGCTCATGAGAGCCTCTGGACTGAGCGGTGAAGCTGTGCTCCCGAGGGGACGCTCTGCTCATGAGAGCCTCAGGACTGAGAGGCGGAGCTGTGCTCCCGAGGGCACGCTCTGCTCATGAGAGCCTCAGGACTGAGCGGTGGAGCTGTGCTCCCTAGGGGATGCTCTGCTCATGAGGGCCTCAGGACTGAGCGGTGAAGCTGTGCTCCCGAGGGGACGCTCTGCTTATGAGAGCCTCAGGACTGAGCGGTGGAGCTGTGCTCCCGAGGGGACACTCTGCTCATGAGAGCCTCAGGACTGTGCGGCGGAGCTGTGCTCCCGAGGGGACACTCTGCTCAGCTGTGGCTCACCATTGCCAAGGGTTAAACATGAGAGCAGCACTCAAACCTGAGCTCTTACATACAATTTACAATAAAATGCCCAGTTTGCCCAGTGCTCACTCAATCACATGAACAGGGGTCTCTCTCTGTCTCTGTCTCTGTCTCTCTCTCTCTCTCTCTCTCTCTCTCTCTGCAGGAAGGATAATGATGAAAATGAAGTGGTTTCCCGGCTGAGGGAGGTTTTCACATCTCTGAAGACAGAAGAGGGCAAGACCCTGGGACTCATGCAAGCCCTCGGTATCTCGAACGGTCAGTGTCCCTCGCCCCCCTCAGGCCCCTCTTACTGTGACGGAGTCCATCGCTGATTCACTCAGAAACAGCTCCTGTCAAAAGCCCATACAGCCTTTGCATTCTGCTCACAATGCCAGATCTAAAGAACACAGAATAGCCTTGAGGCCACACTTCAGCTGTAGTGGGGTAGATTTAAATAGTCACACCTGTAAATCACTTTGATTATTATCAGCATCAATACTCAAATGAACACTAGACAGGTACAGTTGCCCATGATCTATACATGTATCCCAGGCTGCTTGTATTACCTGGGGGCACCAAATCAATCTAAAGTCACAACTCAAGATTAAGGTCTCAAACCGATGCAACACATCTGGGTTCCGAATGTCCTCAATAAAAGCCTGGGGCCCAAGTGTGAAAGTGAATGAGATTAGAGCCATTTTGTGTGCGCCTGTGTCATTTAGATCCATAATTCTATGAATTATCAATAACTACCAAGTACCTTACCTCAACCAATACCTTTGCCATCTATGAACAAGACGGGGTCATAATAGTGACCTACAGTTTGATCTAAAGAAAACCACATGGACATGGCAGTGTCCGCTGATATGATGAAGATGACGGTGGAACGAGTGTAAATCCATTGTGTCCCTGACTTTATGTGCAGATGCAGTAATAAGCCACATACAGGCGGTTTGCTGTTTGATATTGCAGCAAAAGTCAAAGGTCAGGTTCCACGTCACAAATTGAAACACCAATAAATGACTTCTTGTTAGTCCCTGATACCACTGAGGAATAAATGTAGTTATAAACAAGAAACACAGAATTTCCAGTTTGATCCTAAACTTAAAGTCAAAGGAGAAATCAGAAAATATGACTTTTTATAAGTTCCCAATGAAAACCTCGGCTCTATATGTAATAATAAGAGAGACATTTGTTGTTTTCCTGTTTGACCTTGAACCCAAGATCAAAGGTCACAAACGGATGTGCAATATATTGTTGTGATTCTGCTGTACTGCTGTTCCATGCCTTGCCCCATGTTTCTGCCCCATGCCCTGCTTACGTTCAGTGCCTGGCCTTGTGCCATGTTTGGATTGACCCACGTATTCCTTGACCACTGCTTATGTCTGACCATTCTTTGTTCTTGTATTGTGTTTTGGTCATTTTAGATTTCTTTGTTTCATTATTTTTCATGTTCACATTTATTCCTAGTCCCTTTGCCATGTTTCATAGTTCCATGCCATGTTTTATTTCTATGCTTTGCACTTTGTCTCCCCCGTCTTGTCATGTGTGTATCTTTGCTCACGGTCCCTTGTCTTGTGTGCCACTCATTCGGGTGATTTATTGGTTTCTGGGTTTCAATCTTCTTTCATTATCTCGTGTTCTTCCTTCCTCTCTCTTTTACTGTCTTACTAACACATACTAACAGTTTATTGTTTTTGCTAATTATTAACCCACACTAACCCTGCATGTTTTTACTAACTTACTAACATGCACTCGGGATTGTATAGCTGCACACACTGATTAACGATCTCTCAGCAGTCACCCTATTCTAGTCTCCACCTCCTTGCCTTTCCCTAATTATCTCTGCTGCGATTTTCCATGGATCTCCACATTTACTTTGTGCTTTCCTTTCTTTAAACTATACACTTTTAGTACTCTGAGACTGGAGCTGTTTGTCTGTCCATAGGTTTGTCTTGTAAACCCTGTCTGCGTTTTGGCTACGGCCTAATTCATGTTATTAGTTTTTTCCTCATGTGTCTCTCCCTGATTGTGGCTCCATTGATTGCACCTGCCTTCCCTGATCATGTGTCACCCGGATATGTATTTAAGAGGTCTGTTTGTTTCACTTCCTTTGTCAGATCGTTATCTTCCTTGTTTCCTGTGCCACGCTTCTCTCGCCTTGATTCCTTGTGACTTATCTTTCTGACTGGACCGTCCTAGACTTCGAGTTTTGCCGATTCCCTGTACTGTACCGCATGCTTGTTTTTTCAACCTCTTTGTGTCCGACAAAGATTTTGTGATTGGTGCCCTGTGTATGACTCTGGATTACGCCCATTGGAATTTGATTTTGGATTGCGGACACTGTACTGTTGCAGCTCTGTTGGGGGGTTTCCCCCTTCAGAGATAAAGCCTCCTTTTTGTGTTCTACTGGTTGTCACCGTTGGTTTATTTCGTAAAACCCAACATATATATTGAGTCAAAAAACAAACTTCACACTCATAAATTTGTAAATATTTTCTTGAAATTTTTAATAAAAGAGTTTTTATTATCACTAGGGGTAAATGTGTTGTCAAAGACATCATGATAAACATCAACTCCGACGTGCACGGGTATGTAGCACGTGCGAGCGCACTTTAAGCTAAAACCATGTTTTCTCGTGTTCCTAGTCACGTGACCATATGAGAGATGTGCAACTGAGCTCACGTTAGCACGTTAGAGTGACATCTCGGAAAAACAAGTTTTTACAGTTAATTATTCGTTGATTTTCAATGCCATGGCTGTCAAACATTCAGCGTGACCGTGCCATTGGCATGCTGAATGCAAAAAACGTCCGTCACTGACGTTGCAAGGGTTATGGGATGCAGTCGACAGACTATCCATGATCTTCAGACACGTCTCCAACAAACTGGCACCACAGCTGACGGACCTCATTCTGGTAGCCCACGTGTGACGTCAAAAGCAAAGACCGACAAATTGTCTTATGTCATTTGCATAATCGATTTGTCACTGCAACGTCCACTAGGAATGAATCGTTTAGAGGTTGTGTGACTGCCCAAACCATACTTAATCGCCTGTGCACTGCTCTTATTCAAGTTGTAACTTACCATTTTTACTCTTGGACATCTCTGTAGCATTTCCGGTGGAACTGGTTACATTATGGACATTATTTTTATGATACACCATCTGGAATGAGCACAGAATTGAATAAAATAATTATTTAAAACCTCATTTCTTGTATGTTCAACTTATCGACCTCCAAATGAGTGTGAAGTTTTTATTTTGGCTGAGAATATGACGTCTTGTGTGGGGTTTGCCATTTAGACCCTAACTAAATTAATTATCCTGTAACATATCATCCGATTTCAAGAAAATCAATAAGCTTTAAGACATCAACACTACGAATGCCGATGTACAACACAAATAATATTGCTTTATAATGGTGACCTGCAAAAACCTGGAATGAGTATAAATCCACTGAATCCCTCACTTTGTACATGGATGCAACAAACAAGAAAATATAGGTGCCTGAGCACAGCTGCCATCAGTGAGAAAGCTGTCCACACAGCGGCTTAGTACGGCAGGTTTCCCGGCAGAGAGCTTCTGTTGGTGTTTCACTGCTGCTGAATTAAATATGCACTGTGAAATGAACTGAAATCATGCCAAAGCTGTACAGTTATCATGATTGTGTCTGACTGTGGTGAATATCTGCAGTTCGGGAGCAACAGGATGCAGCAGAATATTTTGAGAGGATTCTGAACAATCTGACTCCTCACCTGTCACAGGTAACACACCTGAAACAATCTCACCTGTCACTGGTAACATGCCTTTAACAATCTCACCGGTCACAGGTAACATGCCTTTAACAATCTCACCTGTCACTGGAAACACACCTTTAACAATCTCACCTGTCCCTGGTAACATGCCTTTAACAGTCTCACCTGTCACAGGTAACACGCCTTAAACAGTCTCACCTGTCAGAGGTAACACACCTTTAACAATCTCACCCTTCACTGGTAACACGCCTTAAACAGTCTCACCTGTCACAGGTAACACACCTGAAACAATCTCACCTGTCACTGGTAACATGCCTTTAACAGTCTCACCTGTCACAGGTAACACGCCTTAAACAGTCTCACCTGTCAGAGGTAACACACCTTTAACAATCTCACCCTTCACTGGTAACACGCCTTAAACAGTCTCACCTGTCAGAGGTAACACACCTTTAACAATCTCACCCTTCACTGGTAACACGCCTTAAACAGTCTCACCTGTCACAGGTAACACGCCTTAAACAGTCTCACCTGTCAGAGGTAACACACCTTTAACAGTCTCACCTGTCACTGGTAACACACCTTAAACAGTCTCACCTGTCAGAGGTAACACACCTTTAACAATCTCACCTGTCACTGGTAACATACCTTAAACAGTCTCACCTGTCACTGGTAACATACCTTAAACAGTCTCACCTGTCACAGGTAACACACCTTTAACAAGCTCACCTTTCACAGGTAACACGCATTAACACTCTCACCTGTCATAGGTAACACACCTTTAACAATCTCACCTGTCACTGGTAACATACCTTAAACAGTCTCACCTGTCACTGGTAACATACCTTAAACAGTGTCACCTGTCACAGGTCACTGACCTTTAACACTCTCAAGTGTTGTCGATAGCATGAATTAAGCAACCTCACCTGTCACTTTGTCACTTGCGTACGTGCCTGCGTGTTTATGTTGGTGAACAACGAGTATATACAATATGTGTTTCTAGTATGTGTTTTTGTGTGCATTCTTGTAGTTTTGTGTGTGTGGTGTATAGTTCTCTTATTTTTGTGTTTGTATGTATGGTGTATAATTGTTTGTGTGTGTGTTTATGGAATGTACTTTTTTGTGTATGTGTGTGTTGTGTATACTTGCATTTGTGTGTCTGTTTGTGAGGTGTTTTCTTCTATTTGTGTGTATGGTGTATTCTTTTATATGTATGCTGTATACCTGCATTTATGTGTGTGTGTGGAATATACTTGTATTTGTGTGTGTGTGTCTGGGTGTGTATATTGTGTTTACTTGTATTTATGAGTGCATGTGTGTGTGTTTTTGTGCATGGTGAATACTTGTATTTGTGTGTGTGTGTGTGTGTGTGTGTGTGGTGTATACTTGTATTTGTGTGTTTGTGTGTGTTTTCAGATGTTCCTGGGAAGGCTGCGGAACTGCACAGAGTGCACTGAGGGGCGTCATGACTGCACTCAGGAGTATAGCCCCTTCCTCATCCTGCCCCTCGCTCTGCAGCCCAGCAGTGGCCCGCAGCGAGCCGTTTGCCTGGTGAGAGCCTGCGGCACCTCCAGCACTGCTGAACTCCCCGTCTGGAACAGAAATTAAGTGGCTGAGCTGAAATGAAGTTCTCAAAAAATATGTAATACGTAAAAGGCTCAACTTGGGTTATAGTGAATGTTCCCAGAAGACAAATCTGCACTGATCTGATACTGTACTTCCTGTGGAGGAGACGACGAGGAAATTATCTTTCCCTGCTAACTGTGAATGCTGTGCACGAATTATCTTTCCCTGCTAATTGTGAGTACTGTGTGCTAATGATGCTAATTCTATTTGCTGTGTGTGCTATAGGTGGAGTGCTTGAAGGCCTTCTTCAATCATACAGTCTTAGACGGAGACAATCAGATGTACTGTGATGTCTGTGAGAAAAAAACAGACACCGAGATGGTGAGCTCCTCTTCCTGCTCTGTGATTGGTTACCAGTCTGAGACTGATCAGTGTCCTGCCTTCTAATTGATTATCAGCCCAAGATGAGACTCGCTTCCTCGCTCACATTGGCTGCTGGCATTTGCGGAAATTGTAAAACATCTTTAAAGAGTGAAAAAAAGACAAACCGGAATGTATTCACATATAATAAGAAATAAGAAAAGGTGTGTGGGAGACTGAATGCATATGTTGTAATATAAATTGTGAAATGTATCGGTTTTTTTTTGTTTTTTTTTTTTACTGTGGATAAATACAAACCACAATGCGCAACTCAAGTGAGGTACTGTCTAAAAAGTTCTGTGGTGTTGTTGGTAATATGTCTCTCTCTAGTGGGCATGAGTATTTGACAGCGTCTCTGTGTTTTCCTGGCAGTGGTGTGAAATGGCGCAGTGCCCCCAGGTCCTGACACTGCAGCTGAAGCGGTTTGAATTTGATTATTCCAAGATGTCTTATGTGAAGGACTGCAGTCCTGTGGAGGTTCCTTGGACCCTGGAGTTGAAGGTAGCCATCCACAGTAATGCCCGAAGAAGCAGACTCATACACCAAATCACGGTGACCTTAAATAAAGTATTGTTGATAGTTTCAATATGAACCCCATTAGCTGATACAGAAGCAATAAGCTGGTTTACCCAAGGTCCAATAAATGATTTTTCATTCCTGAATTCCAGAGATTTTCAATAAACAACATTTCAAATTTACCCTTTAACTAATGATCATTTTTAATCGTTCAAAGAAATGTTTCCAAACTATGCATTTTGAGTACCCCTGTCCTGCAGATTGTACATTTATCCTTAATCTAACCCACCCAGTTCAGCTCACCAAGTGCTCCAATAATGAGCTTATCAGATGCATCAGGTGTCATAAATGAGATCATAAATGTAATGGTGGGATACTTTAGGAACGGGATGATGAAATATTACTGTTGGCACTGTAAGGCAGTGGCGACACCGTACTATAACACTGCCAAACATTCCCATCAGGAACACACGTATGATCTCTTTGCCTTTCCCTCAGGAAAACACGTATGATCTCTTAGCCTTTCCCTCAGGAACACACGTATGATCTCTATGCCTATACCTCAGGAACACACGTATGATCTCTATGCCTATACCTCAGGAACATACGTATGATCTCTATGCTTTTAGCTCAGGAACACACGTATGATCTCTATGCCTTTCCCGCAGGAACACACGTATGATCTCTATGCCTTTCCCTCAGGAACACACGTATGATCTCTATGCCTTTCTCTCAGGAACAAACGTATGATCTCTATGCCTTTCCCTTAGGAACACACGTATGATCTCTATGTCTTTCCCTCAGGAACACACGTATGATCTCTATGCCTTTCCCCCAGGAACACACGTATGATCTCTATGCCTTTCCCCCAGGAACACACGTATGATCTCGATGCCTTTCCCTCAGGAACACACGTATGATCTCTATGCCTTTCCCTCAGGAACACACGTATGATCTTTATGCCTTTCCTTCAGGAACACATGTTTGATCTCTTTGCCTTTCCCTTAGGAACAAACGTTTGATCTCTATGCCTTTCCCTTAGGAACACACGTATGATCTCTATGCCTTTCCCCCAGGAACACACGTATGATCTCTATGCCTTTCCTTCAGGAACACATGTTTGATCTCTATGCCTTTCCCTTAGGAACACACGTATGATCTCTATGCCTTTCCTTCAGGAACACATGTTTGATCTCTTTGCCTTTCCCTCAGGAACACACGTATGATCTCTATGCCTTTCCTTCAGGAACACATGTTTGATCTCCATGCCTTTCCCTCAGGAACACACGTTTGATCTCTTTGCCTTTCCCTCAGGAACACACGTATGATCTCTATGCCTATACCTCAGGAACATACGTATGATCTCTATGCTTTTAGCTCAGGAACACACGTATGATCTCTATGCCTTTCCCGCAGGAACACACGTATGATCTCTATGCCTTTCCCTCAGGAACACACGTATGATCTCTATGCCTTTCTCTCAGGAACAAACGTATGATCTCTATGCCTTTCCCTTAGGAACACACGTATGATCTCTATGTCTTTCCCTCAGGAACACACGTATGATCTCTATGCCTTTCCCCCAGGAACACACGTATGATCTCTATGCCTTTCCCCCAGGAACACACGTATGATCTCGATGCCTTTCCCTCAGGAACACACGTATGATCTCTATGCCTTTCCCTCAGGAACACACGTATGATCTTTATGCCTTTCCCTTAGGAACACACGTTTGATCTCTTTGCCTTTCCCTTAGGAACACACGTTTGATCTCTTTGCCTTTCCCTTAGGAACACACGTATGATCTCTATGCCTTTCCCTCAGGAACACACGTATGATCTCTATGCCTTTCCCTTAGGAACACACGTTTGATCTCTATGCCTTTCCCTTAGGAACACACGTTTGATCTCTATGCCTTTCCCTCAGGAACACACGTATGATCTCTTTGCCTTTCCCTTAGGAACACACGTATGATCTCTATGCCTTTCCCTTAGGTACACACGTTTGATCTCTATACCTTTCCCTCAGGAACACACGTATGATCTCTATGCCTTTCCCTTAGGCACACATGTTTGATCTCTTTGCCTTTTCCTTTAGGAACACACGTTTGATCTCTATGCCTTTCCCTTAGGAACACACGTTTGATCTCTATGCCTTTCCCGCAGGAACACATGTTTGATCTCTATGCCTTTCTCCTCAGGAACACACGTTTGATCTCGATGCCTTTCCCTCAGGACCACACGTATGATCTCTATGCTTTTCCCTCAGGAACACACGTATGATCTCTATGCTTTTCCCTCAGGAACACACGTATGATCTCTATGCCTTTCCCTCAGGAACACACGTATGATCTCTATGCCTTTCCCTCAGGAACACACGTATGATCTCTATGCCTTTCCCTCAGGACCACACGTATGATCTCTATGCTTTTCCCTCAGGTACACACGTATGATCTCTATGCCTTTCCCTCAGGAACAAACGTATGATCTCCATGCCTTTCCCTCAGGAACACACGTATGATCTCTATGCCTTTCCCGCAGGAACAAACGTATGATCTCTATGCCTTTCCATCAGGACCACACGTATGATCTCTATGCCTTTCCCACAGGAACAAACGTATGATTTCTATGCCTTTCCCTCAGGACCACACGTATGATCTCTATGCCTTTCCCTGTTATGGCCCCAATTTGTTATTACATTTACAACGTAACGGCAACAGCAAGGGATGACAGACACAATTTAAAACTCAAACACATTTAATGAACAAAGACAACAAAACAACTAACTACGCAACTGACCAAAAGACCAAGATTGATTATACAACAACAAAAGAAATATTTACAGTCCCTTGGTTTTGGTGGGGTGGCTTGGTGATGTCCTGGGTAAAGGAAAATGCTCTAACACGTAAAAATCCACAAAAGAAATTTCTCAGGTCTTGAACAGAAATGACAGGTCTGGTCACATGTATCCTTCTTCTTGCAATTTCTCCTACTACTTTACTGTCTCAATTCTCCCCTTTATATATTCTTTTGCAGACCCCACCCACATTTAGACCTCTTTTTTTTATTTTCTCTGGGACTTGCCCCAGACATGTCCAGGACATGTCTAAACATGACTCCAGTCTGAGCTTAACAAAAAAAGGTAAATACTGCCATCTAGTGGCCTATATTCACATTACACCCTTAGGAACAAACGTATGATCTCTATGCTTTTCCCTCAGGTACACACATATGATCTCTATGCCTTTCCCTTAGGAACACACGTATGATCTCTATGCCTTTCCCTTAGGAACACACGTATGATCTCTATGCTTTTCCCTCAGGTACACACATATGATCTCTATGCCTTTCCCTCAGGACCACACGTATGATCTCTATGCCTTTCCCTCAGGAACACATGTATGATCTCTATGCTTTTCCCTCAGGAACACACACATGATCTCTATGCCTTTCCCTCAGGAACAAACGTATGATCTCTATGCCTTCCCCTTAGGAACACACGTATGATCTCTATGCATTTCCCTCAGGAACACACATATGATCTCTATGCCTTTCTCCCAGGAACACACGTATGATCTCTATGCCTTTCTCTCAGGAACAAGCGTATGATCTCCATGCTTTTCCCGCAGGAACACACATATGATCTCTATGCCTTTCCCTCAGGAATACACGTATGATCTCTATGCCTTTCCCTGAGAAACACACGTTTGATCTCTAATGCTTTCCCTAAGGAACACATGTATGATCTCTTTGCCTTTCTCTGAGGAACAGACGTTTGATCTCTATGCCTTTCCCTCAGGAACACACGTATGATCTCTATACCTTTCCCTCAGGAAAACACGTATGATCTCTATGCCTTTCCCTCAGGAACACACGTATGATCATCTTTACCTTTCTCTCAGGAACAAACGTATGATCTCTTTGCCTTTCCCGCAGGAACACACGTATGATCTCGATGTCTTTCCCTCAGGAACACATGTATGATCTCTATGCCTTTCCCTCAGGAATACATGTATGATCTCTATGCCTTTCCCTCTCGAACACACGTATGATCTCTATCCCTTTCCCTGAGGAACACACGTTTGATCTCTAATGCTTTCCCTGAGGAACACACTTATGATCTCTTTGCCTTTCTCTGAGGAACACACGTATGATCTCTATGCCTTTCCCTCAGAAACACACTTATGATCTCTTTGCCTTTCTCTCAGGAACACACGTTTGATCTCTATGCCTTTCCCTCAGGAACACACGTTTGATCTCTATGCCTTTCTCTCAGGAAAACATATATGATCTCTTCACTTTTCCCTCAGGAACGCACCTATGATCTCTATGCCTTTCCCTCAGGAACACACCTATGATCTCTATGCCTTTCCCTCAGGAACACACGTTTGATCTCTATGCCTTTCCCTCAGGAAAAAATGTATGATCTCTATGTCTTTCCGTCAGGAACACACGTATGATCTCTACGCCGTTGCACACCATGAAGGAGGCTTCAGAGGCGGGCACTACTTTGCGCACATCAGATCTTCTGAGACACAGGGCTGGTACTGTTTTAATGACAGGCTCGTCGGAAGGGTGAGTTCTGATACTTTTTCATCGCAATTTGAGACTCATAGGCCTTTGACACAATGTATTATTATCCCCCACCAACACGAAGTGGGAGGGGGATATAGGTCTTACCTCCGTCCGTCTGTTTGTCCTTCCGTCCGTCTATCCGAGATAAAGGGGACAGCTTTACTCACAAACTACTACAGATACAGTAACCAAATTTGGTGTGTATCTTCAGACTATAAAGGCCTTGATAAAGTTCGAAAAGAAGAAGCGCACGATTGGCGGGGGATGTTGTAGAGCGTGTCGACTTGTTTCAGGCCTACCAAAGAAAACGTAGCCTCAGCACACAAAAACTTTGAAATGCCTACATTAATCGCGGAAATAGCAACAGAAAAATAATACCCCGCTACCGAAACTGCAAAAACCGCAACATAAACTGTTGACTCGTAGCATAAGACTATGAAACTGCAACATCTTCATTCGCATCCGTCTTTGCCATTTACTGCGCTTGCGCGTACCGGCCCAGGCTGCTTTCAGAGATGGCGGAATCAGGCGTGTCTCCTTCGGTTGGTAAGTAAAACTTCCAAATATGACGTTATTGTTAATGCAGATGTTTAACAATGAATTGTAAGACGTAGCTGTTACATCCACATTCTCGTAAATTCGCTTATTTTAGCATGTCATTCTGCCGAAAATGAACGATGCACTGTCGATTTCGCTAAAGTCTTAGAGTTGCCAATTTGACGACTTTCTCGCTTAATCTGGCGACTTTCCAAATCGGGACTGTTTTTCCACTCAAGACGTATGTATACGTCTTGAGAAAGTCGTCAAGTTGGCAACTCAAAGACTATAGCGAAATCGACAGTGCATCGTTCATTTTCGGCAGGGTGACATGCTAAAATAAGCGAATTTACGAGAATGTGGATGTAACAGCTAAGTCTTTCAATTCATTGTTAAACATCTGCATTAACAATAACGTCATATTTGGAAGTTTTACTTACCAACCGAAGGAGACACGCCTGATTCCGCCATCTCTGAAAGCAGCCTGGGCCGGTACGCGCAAGCGCAGTAAATGGCAAAGACGGATGCGATAGAAGATGGTTGCAGTTTCATAGTCTTATGCTACGAGTCAACAGTTTATGTTGCGGTTTTTGCAGTTTCGGTAGCGGGGTATTATTTTTCAGTTGCTATTTCCGCGATTAATGTAGGCATTTCAAAGTTTTTGTGTGCTGAGGCTACGTTTTCTTTGGTAGGCCTGTGTTTGTACATTGTATTGCTACAGGCGTTAATATCACTGAGTGCGTTTCCATGACGTTCGAGAAAATCTATTAATTGCATTAATCCGACTTTTAAAATACGTCTTATTATGAAAGTCCGAATGCAATTTCAAAGTCTGACAATCACACATAATTCATCAAATGATCTGCGCGTCATCCGAAAAAATTTCTTTCCACTAGCCATTGGAAAACTTGTTTATCACGATTCTTTCCTACCAGTCTTTGCTCCTGACCTGCATCTGAAGCTTGGGGGTGTGGTTGCCCAAAAGCATAGGTGCTAACATACATAGTTGGAATCACTGACTATGAGTGGACGAAGTCTGTAAGTTGCTCATTTAGTTAGCAGCTACACTTTAGGGAAACACACCCTGGGTTAGTAGAGATGGCACAAAGTGGTGCACAGCAGAGGTTGCGGTGTAGGGGCCGTCCAGTTGCATATGGTGTTGCTGCCTGCCGTCTACTTATACCAGAATCATCAGGGATAGCGAGCATCTCAGCTGTGTAAAAAACATAGCGTACAGCACGTGTGACATGTACACAGCCGTAAGGTCGCCCATGTTTTTGCCTCTCGACATATTACCAGTAAACCGTCTGCTAACTTGTTTGTCAATTGTTTGGTCTGTGACATAATTGGTCACCAGGAAAGGGTCCAACACGAGCGAGCTGTAAGGAGGCATATCACCACCTATTGAATTGAAACGAATTGATTGATATATCATTAAACTTTGTATTAATGTAAATATTAATTCATTTTGAGGTGTTATTCGAATATTACATTAATATTGACGTTTCAATCGCAACTGCTATATTCCTTCTGTTGTTCCTTCAGTCACTGTCTGAGTTATAGTCCACTGCCATTCAGAGCCATTTCCTCTCTCTGTAGCTGTTTCCTGTATATGTAGAGCCATTTCCTCTCTCTGTAGCTGTTTCCTGTATATGCAGAGCCATTCCTCTCTCTGTAGCTCTGTTTCCTATATATACAGAGCCATTTCCTCTCTGAGTAGCTCTGTTTCCTGTATATACAGAGCCATTTCCTCTCTGTGTAGCTCTGTTTCCTGTATATACAGAGCCATTTCCTCTCTGTGTAGCTCTGTTTCCTGTATATACAGAGCCATTTCCTCTCTGTGTAGCTTTGTTTCCTGCATATGCTGAGCTCTGTCCTCTTTTTGTAGCTTGGTTTCCTGTATTTGCTGAGCTGTTTCCGCTTTCTGTTGCCATGTTTCCTTTATACAGAGGGCTCCAGAATATTTGGCACCCTCGACATGAAATGCATTAAAAATATTATGAAAAAGAAAGTATGACATAATAGTGAAAAAATGTCAAATTGCCAGAACTACTGTACTTTATTAAAGTTTTAATGGAACCAACCAAAATAATTTGTTCATTTAACTAAAAATCTGTGTCCTCTAGGGACATGAAGGTTTCATAATGAATGGCACCCCCATAAATTACTGTGAATAAAATCAACTAAATTTATACCAGTAAAGAGATTCATCTTATTTAAGTTCATCTAAATTTTAAGGAACTAAATTGTGTCGTTTCATCTTTTCTATTGTCATTATGGTATAAACATTGTATGCATGCAAAATCCCTTCGCCATTCAGCATCATGAAGAAAACAGAAGACTTGACATTTTGGAAGAGATGGTTGTCGACCTTCATAAATTTGGTAACTCCCACAAGAGGATGCACAAAAGATTAATAATACCACTGAGCATTGTCAATGCAATTATTCTAACATTAAAAAAGTATGAGGAAGAGGCCACAAACACATTTTGCCCCCAAGGATAAGATAACGGATAGTGAGAGAGGCAGGAAAACAAATCCTTAAGAATCACAGTGAAAAGTTTGCTGATGTTGGTGGAACCTTGAGGTCACTGGGTTTCAAAAAGTACCATCGGCTGTCAGCTTCATAACCTCAGGGTCTTTACAGGGGTGTGAGAAGGAATCCCTTCCTCTCCCCAGGACACAGAAGCAAACTCACCTGCACTTTGTTAAATCATGATGAGATGAGGGTGCTGTGTTCAGGTGAGAGCAAAATTCCACAGTGGAGGAAACACACTTCATGTCCTCAGTGAAATATGGAGGCACATCAGTGATGCACTGGACCTGTTTTCATTCCAGAGGTCCCAGCTCACTGTTCTCAAATAAATGGCAAAATGGATTCCACCTTGGAGCCATTTCTGCTGACCGTCTGGCTCCTTTGGCCAGAGGTGGACTCTTCTGCAAGACCGATCAAGAACCTGTGGGCTGAACTGCAGTGGGTGCTGGATTAGCCCAAACCCAGGATGGTAACTGGGATTTGCATGGAGGAATGGTCCAAAATCTCTCGAAATATGTGCCTTAGCCTCATAAAATGGTAGAGCAGATGACTCCGTGCTGATGTCCTTGCTAGGAGTGGTTGTATGAAGAATTAAGTTGTACAAGCAAACCTTAATTTTTGTGAAATTCATTTTTTAAAAGTACGATTTTAGTTTTCTTCAGTCAGAATATTTTTCAAGGTTTTTGCGTTAGCAGTGATGGGTGCCAATAATTTTGGAGACAAATGTTTGCTCTGCTACTTCCTGTTGCAGCTGCACTCTGTTTCTTGTATCTGCAGAGATGTTTCCTGTTTCAGAGTCGTGGCCCATATCCTGAGTGTGGTGTTTGTGCCCAGTGTGTACACTCAGTGCAGTGTCCTCTCTCTCCCTCTCTCTCTCCCCCCCCCCCCCCCCGCCCCCCCACGCAGCTCCACCCTCTGGAGGTTATCAGGTAAACCTCCTGTTTATGACGCTTTATCCTGATCATTTAGCTCTCAATTTGTGCCCACTGTACAGGCATATGTTATATGGGGGAGGAATATATCTCTCAATTATCCTCTGTAAACAATTATTCCCTTCTCCCACGCAGTGTAAAATTGGTTGGGTACTTAATATGTTCTGTATGTCATAGGTTAAATGAACAATCCTCACGTGTGTGTTTTCCATGATTAAATTACAAAGCTTCTTGTTTTCCACAGACCTCACAGTGCTTACTTGCTGATGTACATGAAACGTAAGTTCTGTGCAAGTCTGTGACACAGGTGATAAAACTCCAGCTGTGATCACTTTCTCCTCGAACCCATATGGCTGATGCAGCCAAAATGAGTGCCACAGTTTGTTTGCCTAATTTAAAGCCCATAAGCCAGCTACAATTTTTTTTTCCAGTGTCAGTTTTCCAGTGCATTTTCTGCATTTAAATTTTTTGTGATTGTGGCTTTCTGTATGTAGCAATCAAATTAGACAGTGGAGCAGTGAGGACGGTGAAGCAGTGAGGAAAGAGAAGTCGCAAGGACAATGAAGCTGTGAGGACAGTGAGGCAGTGAGAACAGCAAAGCAGTGAAGACAGTGAGGCAGAGAAGACAGTAAAGCAGTGAGGGCAGTGAAGCTGTGAGGACAGTAAAGCAGTGAGGACAGTGAGGACAGTGAAGTAGTAATGACAGTAAAGCAGTAGAGACAATGAAGTAGTGAGGGCAGTGAGGACAGTGAAGTAGTAATGACAGTAAAGCAGTGAAGACAATGAAGTAGTGAGGGCAGTGAGGACAGTGAAGTAGTAATGACAGTGAAGCAGTCAGGACAATGAAGTAGTGAGGACAGTGAAACAATGAGGCCAGTAAAGCAGTGAAGGTAATGAAGCTGTGGGGACAGTGAAGTAGTGAGGACAGTGAAGCCATGAGGACAGTAAAGCAGTGAAGGTAATGAAGCTGTGGGGACAGTGAAGTAGTGAGGACAGTGAAGCCATGAGGACAGTAAAGCAGTGAGGGAAGTGTGGACAATGAAGCAGTGAGGACAGTGAAACAATGAGGCCAGTAAAGCAGTGAAGGTAATGAAGCTGTGGGGACAGTGAAGTAGTGAGGACAGTGAAGCCATGAGGCCAGTAAAGCAGTGAAGGTAATGAAGCTGTGGGGACAGTGAAGTAGTGAGGACAGTGAAGCCATGAGGACAGTAAAGCAGTGAAGGTAATGAAGCTGTGGGGACAGTGAAGTCGTGAGGACAGTGAAGCCATGAGGACAGTAAAGCAGTGAGGGAAGTGAGGACAATGAAGCAATGAGGACAGTGAAACAATGAGGCCAGTAAAGCAGTGAAGGTAATGAAGCTGTGGGGACAGTGAAGTAGTGAGGACAGTGAAGCCATGAGGACAGTAAAGCAGTGAAGGTAATGAAGCTGTGGGGACAGTGAAGTAGTGAGGACAGTGAAGCCATGAGGACAGTAAAGCAGTGAAGGTAATGAAGCTGTGGGAACAGTGAAGTAGTGAGGACAGTGAAGCCATGAGAACAGTAAAGCAGTGAGGGAAGTGAGGACAATGAAGCAGTGAGGACAGTGAAGCAGTGAGGAGAGTGAAGCAGCGAGGACAGTGAAGTAGTGAGGACTGTAAAGCAGTGATGAGAGTTAAGTAGTGAGGACAGTGAAGCAGTGGTGACAGTAAAGCAGTGAGGACAGTGAAGTAGTGATGACAGTGAAGCAGTGAGGACAATGAAGCAGTGAGGAGAGTGAATCAGTGAGGACAGTGAAGCAGTGATGACAATTAAGCAGTGAGGGCAGCGAATCAGTGAGGGCAGTGAAGCAGTGAGGACAGTAAAGCAGTAAAGACAGTGAAGCAGTGAGGACAGTAAAGTAGTGAGGGCAGTGAAGCAGTGAGGACAGTAGGACAGTAAGGTAGTGAGGACAGTGAAGCCAAGAGGACAGTAAAGCAGAGAGGACAGCGAAGCCATGAGGACCATAAAGCAGTGAGGGCAGTGAGGACAGTGAAGCAGTGATGACAGTAAAACAGTGAGGACAGTGAAGACAGTAAAGCAATGAGGACAGTGAAGTAGTGAGGGCAGTGAAGCAGTGAGGACAGTAGGACAGTTAGGTAGTGAGGACAGTGAAGCCAAGAGGACAGTAAAGCAGAGAGGACAGCGAAGCCATGAGGACCATAAAGCAGTGACGGCAGTGAGGACAGTGAAGCAGTGATGACAGTAAAACAGTGAGGACAGTGAAGTAGTGAAGACAGTAAAGCAATGAGGACAGTGAAGTAGTGAAGACAGTAAAGCAGTGAGGACAGTGAAGCCATGAGGACAGTAAAGCAGTGAGGACAGTGAAGCAGTGAGGACAGTGAGGACAGTAAAGCAGTGAGGGCAGGGAATCAGTGAGGACAGTGTAGCAGTGATGACAGTTGAACAGTGAGGGCTGCGAATCAGTGAGGGCAGTGAAGCAGTGATGACAGTCAAGCAGTGAGGGCAGTGAATTGGTGAGGACAATGAAGCAGTGAGGACAGTAAAGCCATGATGGCAGCAAATCAGTGAGGGCAGTGAAGCAGTGAGGACAGTGAGGACAGGGAAGCATTGATGACGGTAAAGCAGTGAGGGCAGTGAATCAGTGAGGACAGTAAAGCAGTGATGACAGTGAAGCAGTGAGGACAGTAAAGCACTGAGGACTGTGAAGTAGTGAGGACAATGAAGCAGTGATGACAATAATGCAATGAGGACAGTGAAGTAGTGAAGACTGTAAAGCAATGAGGACAGTGAAGCCATGAGGACAGTGAAACAGAGAGGACAGCAAAGCCATGAGGACAGTAAAGCAGTGAGGGCAGCAAGGACAGTGAAGCAGTGATGAAAGTAAAGCAGTGAGGACAGTGAAGCAGTGATGACAGTAAAGCAGTGAGGAAAGTGAAGTAGTGATGATATTAAAGCAGCGAGGACAATGAAGCAGAAAGCACAGTAAAGCTGAGAGGACAGTGAAACAGTGATAACAGTAAAGCAGTGAGGACAGTGAATAAGTGAGGACAGTGAGGACTGTAAAGCTGTGAGGACAGTGAAGCAGTGAAGGCAGGGAATCACTGAGGACAGTGTAGCAGTGATAACAGTTAAGCAGTGAGGGCAGTGAATCGGTGAGGAGTGCAAAGTATTGATGACAGTAATGCAGTGAGAACAGTGAAGCCTTGAGGACAATGAAGCAGTGAAGATTATGAAGTAGTGAGGACAGTAAAGCAGCGAGGACAGTGAAGCAGTGATGACAGCAAAGCAGTGAGGACAGTGAAGTAGTGATAACATTAAATCAGTGAGGACAGTGAGGACAGTGAAGCAGTGAGGACAGTGAAGTGGTTAGGACAGTAAGGCAATGAGGACAATGAAGCAGTGATGATAGTTAAGCAGTGAGGGCAGTGAATCAGTGAGGACAGTAAAGCAGTGATGACAGTGAAGCAGTGATGATAGTGAATCAGTGAGGACAGTGAAGTAGTGATGACAGTAAAACAGTGAGGACAGTGAATCAGTGAGGACAGTGAACCAGTGAGGCCATGTGAAACAGTGATGACAGTCAAGCAGTGTGGGCAGTGAATTGGTGAGGATATTGAAGCAGTGAGGACAGTAAAGCCTTGAGAACAGTAAAGCAGTGAGAGCAGAGAAGCAGACAGTGAACCAGTGAGGAGAGTAATGCAGTGAGGACAGTGAAGCAGACTGTGAACCAGTGAGGACAGTGAAGCAGACAGTGGATCAGTGAGGAGAGTAAAGCAGTGAGGACAGTGGTGCAGCCAGTGAAGCAGTGATGAGAGTAAAGCAGTGAGGACAGTGAGGCAGACAGTGAAGCAGTGAGGAGAGTAAAGCAGTGAGGACAGTGAAGCTGACAGTGAACCAGTGAGGACAGTGAAGCAAACAGTGGAGCAGTGAGGAGAGTAAAGCAGTGAGGACAGTGAAGTGGTGAGGGCAGTAAAGCAGTGAGGGCAGTGAGTACAGTGTAGCATTGATGACGGTATAGCAGTGAGGGCAGTGAATCAGTGAGGAATGTAAAGCGGTGATGACAGTGAAGCAGTGAGGGCAGCAAAGCAGTTAGGACAGTGAAGCACTGAGTACTGTGAAGTAGAAGCAGTGATGACAGTAAAGCAGGTTGGACAGTGAAGCAGTGATGACAGTAAAGCACAGTAAAGCAGTGAGGCCAGTGAGGACAGTAAAGCAGTGAGGTCAGTGAAGCATTGAGGACAGTGAGGACAGCGAAGCCATGAGGACAGTAATTCAGCGAAGACAGTGAAGCATTGCTGAGCGTAAAGCAGTGAGGACAGTGAAGTGGTGAGGACAGTAAAACAATGTGGACAGTGAAGCCATGAGGACAGTAAAGCAGTGAGGGCAGTGAGGACAGTGTGGTATTTATGACGGCAAAGCAGTGAGGGCAGTGAATCAGTGAGGACAGTAATGCGGTGAAGACAGTGAAGCAGCGATTGCAGTGTATCAGTGAGGGCAATGAAGCAGTGATGACACTCAAGAAGTGAGGGCAGTGAATCGGTGAGGAACGTGAAGCAGTGAGGACTGTGAAGTAGTGAGAACAGTGAAACAGTGATGACAGTAATGCAGTGAGGCCAGTGAGGACAGTGAAGCAGTGGAGACTGTAAAGCTGTGATGACAGTCAAGCAGTCATGACAGTAAAGCAGTGAGGACAGTGAAGCAGTGAGGACAGTAAAGCTGTGATGACTGTAAAGCAGTGAGACAGTGAATTATTTAGGACAGTGAATCAATGAGGACAGTGAAGCAGTGAAGACAGTAAAGCCATGGTGACAGTAAAGCAGTGAGGACAGTGTAGCAGTGATGACAGTTAAGCAGTGAGGGCAGTAAATTAGTGAGGGCAGTGAAGCAGTGATGACAGTCAAGCAGTGAAGGCAGTGAATCGGTGAGCACAGTGAAGCAGTGAGGACAGTAAAGCCTTGAGAACAGTAAAGCAGTGAGGACAGTGAAGCAGAGAGTGAAGTAGTGAGGACAGTGAAGCAGACAGTGAAGCAGTGAGGAGAGTTAAGCAGTGAGGACAGTGAAGCAGAGACTGAAGCAATGAGGACAGTGAGGACAGTAAAGAAGCCAGTGAAGCAGTGAGTACCATAAAGCAGTAAGCACAGGGAAGCAGCCAGTGAAGCAGTGAGGACAGTAAAGCAGCCAGGGTGTGACAGTAAAAATATTTTACCCTGAAACATGTCTTTTTTTGTTTTTCATGACAAGCAGTCACATATTCCTCTGCCATTTCCTTGTTAACCTACTGATAATTGCACTGTTCTACACACTCTCTCTCACATGCAGAACCTAAAACACCAGAGTCACATGCTGTACCAAGGACACCTGAGACACTTGTAGAGGACAGAACACCTGAGATACCTGCAGAATCTACAACACCTGAAATAGTTGCAGACCTAGAACACCTAACGCACCTGCTGACCCTAGAACGACTGAGATACCGGAATAACCTACTGCACCTGAAATTGCTGCAATTGCTAGAACACTTAAAACACCAGGAGAATCTTGACCGTCTGGAACACCTGTTTAGCAAAGTACCTGTGGTTTCTGCAGAACCTAGAATCACTGAGGTACATGCAGAACCTAGAACATTTGAGACATTAGTGGAACCCAAAACACCTGAGATACATGTAGAACCAAGAACACCTGAGGCATTTGTGGAAGATGGAACAGCCCAGATACCAGCGGAAGCTGTAACACCTGAAATCGCTCCAGACGAAGGACACCTGATGTACCTGCTCAACCTCGAAGGACAGAGACACCAAGTAAGCCAAGAGCTGCTGAAATTGCAGCAGACCCAAGAACACTTAAGACACTTGGAGAGTATAAACTGCCTGGAACACATGCTGACTAAAGTACCAATGGTTTCTGCAGGACCCGGAATCCCTGTGGAACCTAGAACACTTGAGACACATGCAGAACTTAAGATACCTATGACACTTGCAGAACCAAGAACACCCAAGAGACCTGCTGAACCTGAAACACCTGAGACACATGCTGAACCTAAGACACCCGACATACATGCAGACCCTGGATCACCTGAGACACAAGCGGAATTTAAGACACCCGATATTCATGCAGAACCCGGATCACCCCAGACACATGCCATTCATGAGAATCCCGGGACTCCTGTAGTATGGAGGTGGGAGGACATCGTTTCTCCCAGGGAGGAAGAGGAGCTCCAGGATGAAGCGATGTCTCTTGCTCCAGTGGACTTCGCCGAGGGGAGGGACATCCCTCCAATCTCTCTGTCTCATTCTGATGCTTCACAGGAGTTGGGAGGCGAATGTGGCGCTGATAGCTCCTCCTCTTTATCGCTTGGACTCATGTCCACGGCACTGCCTATGAGTCCTGCCGCCCGCCTCATTCCACCTCCTGACCGCGTCCCCCGGTCTGGCTGTGTCGCTGCTGCAGCTCAGAGTGGTGCGACTGCTTCCCGCCGGTCAGCCTGTATGATTCCGACAACACCGTTCAGTGGCGACTCCATCATTGGGCATGTCCGGCACAAAACTTTTGCAAGCCGCTACTTCCCATATCCAAATCCACGCAAACATCCCATTCGTGCGAGAGTCAAGAGTTCCTCCAACAAAACGTAATCTGTCTGTTTCACTATCTCAGCTGCTCTTGAAAACAGGGTATTCTGTGCGGCCCAATTCCTCTGTTTCAGCATGGCAGGGCCCACGGCAGTCCAGCACTAAATCTCCACACTTGGCTTCATTATCTATGTGGCGAGGAATACTGTGATCTTTGAGGACAATTTTAACCCCTTCTGGGAGCGTGCTACTTTTTTCAGAGCCGATGACAAGCACCTCAGTCCTTGAGGTTCTCTCGCCTTAACATCAAACAATTTTCATTCGATGCTTAAAACCCGCCACAGACAATGCACGGCACAGGGGCAGTATGAGTGCTGGAATGCTATGAATTGTGTGTAGAGGTGTTGAACAGATGATGCTGTCATTCTTAGACATGAAACGAGCATCTGTCAAAGGCCCAGTTGTTTACAAGCAAGTGGTTTAGGCTAGCATTGTCGTGAAAAACTGCATGATTGAATTACCCAACAGTTTAAAACAACATATAAACAATTTTAACAATCCTTCTACTTTTCATAATAGCACATATAGATTGGGGAATGTGGAGAATTTTTTTATATAAAGAATGAGGTTGAAAATCAATGTTGAAATGCCTCTGATCTTCAATCCTCCTGGTTGCAATGAATTGAAAACCAAAATACGTTTGTGATGAATGTAACCGCATGAAAGGGTCTATTCTCCCATTAGCTTAAGTCCTTCTTTACGCGATTCGAGTTAAACGCTTTTGAGTTACGCGTATTCTCCCCTACTTGCGTTGATCATGCCCACAGCGCTTAACTTCAGAATGTAGGCGGCCTTATGAAAGAGGTGTGACTGATCCAAAAGAGAGGCAGACTCTGTACAAAGCTCATTGATTATGGCTATCAGGAAAACAAGGAACAAGGATTTTCTGATTAACCATGAAAATGCAGTTGTGGTCCATGGAAAACGCAAACCAGACTTTAAATTTGAATATCGTCGACCTCCTACCTCCCAACTGATAAGAGACAAAAACTCGTATGTCCACTATACTTACATGCAGAATTAAATATTTTTTAAATTTTAATTATATTAATCAATTTATATTATTTTATTGTTATTTTTTAATTGTATATATTTTTTTTTCCTGTGAAGTTTATCATTTCGAAGATTCGAGGTTTCATCAGCAGGCCGACGATATGCCGCTGTAATAGGCCTATGTATGTCTGTGCCAATTACAAGACGTATTGCAGACATCTCTTTTTTATTTCTTATTCTAGCCGTGATAATGAAATAATACAGAATTTAGCGCTTCTCAACCAGCGTAATCAGATCACTGAAAATGTGCCCCTCCGACACCAGCCTGTTTGTTCCGTGTAAGACAGGAAAGAAGAGAAGTAAATAGAACATTCTAGTCAGACAAAAATAACAAACAAAGACAGTTTATATGAACTCATTTAGAAATTGCGCGCTTGAAATATCAAAATACTCCGATGTCAGGTTAGCAACTACAGGACAAGGCAACGCTTTAACAAACAGAGGATTCTTACCTCGCACGCGGAAAAATCTGCGGGGCGCTGTAAAAGCCAGGCTCTCTGCACGCCGGAGAAGTGTGCACGCAACAGGTGGTGAGCAACTATTATCCCCGGAGCATTTCACTGCACTGGAGGAGGAGGTGGCATCCACTCTTTCTGCAGTGGAAGTGCATGGAGAAGAACTTTGAGTGGATACAGCTGAAGGAGGGTTACGTAAAATGATCAATTTTATTTGCCTATACTCAAAGTATCACTGTGATAGATACTGGAAACAAGCTCAATATGGTTTCAAATATTTATTGTATTTTTTGGCATTTCAAGCAGTCGCGTAGTACATAGGCGTCGTGGGCCGAGCCCTGGAATTTGGCGCGGATGCTTAATATGCACGTATCATGATCGCACACAACCTGAACATTAAAGCTGTTTCCATTAATACGGCTGAAGTCCGGCTGCGATAGGCTGCTGGGCAGACATGGAACATCGCATGCGTCCAATGGTGCGTCCTCAGTGTTTCCATATAAACGGCTTAACTAAGCTATTCATCCGTTATTATTATGAAATTGTGTTGAAACTCTGTACAAATGTCGCATGAAAACCACTATTCTGTTATCATCTTGTAACAAATTTAAGCGTGTGATACACTGGAGCACTTCTGATATACAGAAATCAAAAAGGTATCGTGGCATTAAAAGGCTCAGATCATAATTTAAAGCGGCAGTATGCTTTTGATTCACTGAGAATGATAAATACATGTATGTTGCTGCAGAAACCTCTGCTCTGAACAGGGCAATAAATACACATTGCTTCAAAGGTACTCATTTGTTAACAAAATAAAGTGGGGAAACCTCTTTGAACTAGAGGGAATTCCTCGTGCGATTCGTGCGCGCCGGAGCTGGAGTGGCTTCCTGGTCCGATCGGAAAAACACGCATGCAGCTCCGCTCCAGGAGCCGAGCGAAAATCGTGTAGATGGAAACACTTCATATAAAGACAATGATATACGATTTTTGACGTACCTGAGTCTGCACTGGCGCCTGGCTTCAGCCGTATAAATGGAAACATAGCTTAATGCTGTGCCGACGTCTACGGCCTCTGTACATATTCTTATTAGTGGAAGGGGTTCTGATTGCAACTCGAGTACAATCAATGGCTCTCACAACACTGGGGAACCTGGCGACCCGGTTGAACCCCCCCCCTTCTTAACTCTCCATCTTTCAGCTGGTGTTTCGGGGAATTTTAAAGTGGCTGATGTGGTGCAGTATAGCGTCAACCAACTGTGTCAGACACCTTGACACAGACGCCTGTGGCATGTGCATGGAACGACCCAGATGCCAGGACTGACAGTGCTGTTGTGTCCTTGATGACCACCGGTATGTTTGTAATTGTTTGTAATGCGTTTGTAATTGAACTAATTGGAGAAGAGGCTGTTGCAGAATATCATATGATGATTTAGTTTGATAATTTATTATGGTTATGAGAAATTTAGTTTAGAAATAAGGATGAACAATCAAATATTGAATGTCTCAACCTTTACCATGTTAAATAAAATAAAATTAATGTTAAAATTCGGCCTATAACCGACATCAAACGCAATATTCCATTTTGCCTAATGTTGGCGCTTGACCTTAATACAGCCCTCAAAAGCGCTTAACAGAAAAAGCGCGTAAGCCAGGGGGAGAATACGCGTAAGTGTTATTTGCATGTGAAACCCCCGGAAACGCCCCGATTTTGGCCTTGCTCCGCCCCAAGTGCGTAACTGCCTTCAGGGCGCGTAATGCACAGACTTGAGTCGACGGGAGAATACGCTTAGGCTGAAAAGCGCGTAGCTATCCGCTTTCTTCGACTTACACGCATGGGAGAATAGACCCCGATGTGAGGACAACTTTGGAAAATCATTTGCCAATGAAAACCATTCATCATTTCATCCCCAAATGCAAGTGAACGCTCTGCAATTCATGGAGGCAGCCCTATGTCAAAAACTTCCAGAAATGCCGCTGTCTTCTCTGGGGCTTAAAGTCATCGAGCATGGATTGATGCACAGTCGATGTGTGCGCTGTTGTAAAACTAGTCAACCTTTCAACAATTCAAATTCGCTGCCCCATTTTCATGTGACATCCACCAAATATATTTCATTTCTTCCACTGTGGAATTGCCATCGGAGGGATTATAGCCGGGCTGTCACCTTGCCATAAAGTGCATCACTTCTCCAAACCCGTTCCATGTATGCCTCCTATTTAACAACAAGGCTTTAATTTGTTCAGTTGCGAGAATCAATCAGTAGAATTGCCGTCGACTTCCAGTCAGCTTACATTATAACACCGAACGGCTTTTCGGGGATATAATGTTTTTGGTCCGACCACCGTCGCCACTGCCGCCGCCGCCGCGCCGCCCTACGTGTTAACGCGATAACTTCAGTAATATTTCAATTGGAAATTTCATGTTTTGCATATAAGTAAGTATCATAAAGAGGAAGAACTGATTCGATTTTGGACAATTTACAATTTCTAGATTGGCCACCAGTCAAGTGCAAATGAAAGGTCGTGACCTGAGAATGTGTCCCACGATGACATCATACCTGTTTGATTCAAAATTTTGACACAAGGTGGAGCTTTGTCACATAAAATTCACCATTTTTGCCATATCTTTGGAATCATTTGTCCAATTGACATGAAACTATGTGCAACTGCAAGGTCATGACCTCACAACGTGTCACATGATGACATCATACCTGTATGGTTCAATATTTTGCCACCAGGTGGAGCTTTGTGATGGAAAATTACCATTCTGACCATTTGTCCAATTGACCTGAAATTAAATTCAAATGAAAGGTCATGACCTGTGGGGCTTTATATTGTATTGGGTCTATTCAAGGATTGGGGAATTGGAGGATTGGGGGCGTTTGGGGATATACCCCAAGCCGTCGCCTCCGACGGCATAAGCCTAGTTGTTCATTGCTATTGTAATCAAGCATTTTCCTATCTGCATTAATGGTGACATAAAAAGTCAATGTCTTATGAAGGTCTTATGAATTCCCTTAGCTCAAAAAACAGTATACAAGTGCTGGTCAATGAATTAGAATAATTTGAAATAGCGCAATCGTTAAATTTTCTTGATGCATTTTTTGTGCAGAAAGCAAATCAGGTGTTCACCGCGCCTGTCCTACTTGTTAGAGTATTCACAGAACTCGCTACCTGTAAAAAATTTGCTCAGCTGAGCTTTCCAAAAGGGCCATTTAGGCCATTTAACTGTGACAATGTTGTTTTATTGAATTAGAATAATTGAGAAACCGTTTCACTGAATTAGAATACTTTTTATTATAATTAGAATCATCACTTTCTCAGTATTTTGTGGCTGCCCCCTTATCTTGTATGACTGCTTGAAGTCTTCGCGGCATCGATTTGACCAGCTTGTCACAAGTTTCCGCACTCACAGCTTCCCAGGCAGTGGCGATGTTCTGCTTCAGTTGGTCCAGCGTAGTCGCCTTTCTGTCGCAAATTTTCCGCTTGACGATGGCCCAAAGGTTTTCAATGACATTGAGGTCAGGCGAGTTGGCCGGCCATGCCAAAACTTCAAGCTGTTTTTCGGCGAACCAATCTTTGGTCGACTTTGGCGCATGAGCCGGTGCAAGATCCTGTTGAAATATGAGGTCTTCTTCGCCAAACTGTCCCTCAACAGTCGGAATAAGGAACGTTTCCAGAACATGTTGGTATACGGCAGCATTGACAGTCTTCTTGAGGAAGCAGAGTTTCCCTACACCCCGAGCGGACATGCAACCCCAGACCATAACGCTCTGGGGAAACTTAACGGATCTTTTCACGGCCTCGTGATTGTAGGTTTCGCCACCACAACGCCAGACACGAAGACCTTGGTCATAGAAGGAGATGCAAAAGCGTGATTCGTCACTGAAGACCACTTTCTGCCAGTCTTCAGCAGTCCACTCGCCGTGTTCTTTGGCCCACTTCAGCCGTTTCTCCATTTGTTTCTTGTTCAGCATCGGTTTTACTGCTGGAACGCGAGATTTGAAGCCGAGTTCGCGCAGATGACGGAAAGTGGTTGATCTCGAGACGTTAGCACCGGTCTGCTCGTTCCACAAGTTGCTGAGCTCGGAAGTGGACTTGAACCGGTTGCTGACTGCGATCTTTCTCAGCTGCTTGTTGTCACGAGCAGAAGTTTTCCGGATGCCGGAACAGTTGGTGCGCTTGCTGCAGTCTTTCTTTAGAGCTTTGCAGACGGAAGACTGGCAGATGCCGAGCTGCTCAGCAATTTTAGTTTGGGTCAAGCCTTGTTAGCGAAGGGCTTGAATTTGAGTCACTATTCCCGTTGAGAGGTCGCGCTGCTTACCCATGATTGATTTTACAACTTAGAAATTCTACTCAACCCTGACTTTATACTGTACAGTGAACACTCTTCACAGAAAACAAAAATTCAAGCACTTATTCTAATTCAATGAAATGACTTATGAATTATTCTAATTCAATAAAACAACATTGTCACAGTTAAATGGCCTTAATGGGCCTTTTGCAAAGCTCAGCTGAGCAAATTTTTTGTAGGTAGCGAGTTCTGTGAATACTCTAACAAGTAGGACAGGCGCGGTGAACACCTGATTTGCTTTCTGCACAAAAAATGCATCAAGACAATTTAACGATTGCGCTATTTCAAATTATTCTAATTCATTGACCAGCACTTGTACAGTATGTCACAGAAGTGAGTACACCCTTCACATTTCGACCATTAATTTAGTATATCTTTTTAAGGGACAACGTTACAGAAATGAAAACTGAATATATTCTAGAGTAGTCATTGCATAATATGTGTAGCAGTGTAGATTTACTGCACTGTCCAAATACCTGAACAAACAGTCACTATTTCCAAAATAGGTGGCAACAAAAGTGAGTACACCTCATCGTCAACATGCCAAATTGTGTCCATAGTGTCAATATTTAGTGTGACCCCATTGTTGTCCAGCACTGCCTTGATTCTCCAAGGCATGGAATTCACCAGAGCTGCCTAGGTTGTTGCTGGGATCCTCCACTCCTCCATGACAACATCACGGAGCTGGTGGAGGTTGGACACCTGCTGCTCCTCCACCTTCCTCTTGAGGATGTCCCACCGGTGCTCAATGGGATTCAGGTCTGACATACTTGGGCATACCATCACTTTCAGCTTCTTCTGGTAGGCAGTTGTCATCTTGGAGGTGTATTTCGGGTCGTCATCATGTTGGAAAACAGCCGTGCGGCCCAGTATCTGAAAGGAGGGCGTCATGTTCTGCTTCAGAATCTCACAGTACATGTTGGATCCATTATTCCATTAATGAAGTGCAGCTCCCCAGGACCAGAAGCACTCATGCAGCCCCAGACCATGATGCTGTCAGCACCATGTTTGACTGTAGGCAGTACACACTTGTTTTGATACTTCTCACCAGGGCACCGCCACACATGCTGGACACTATCTGAGCCGAACAAGTTTATCTTGGTCTTGTCAGACCACAGAACATGGTTCTAGTGCTTCATGTTCTTGGACTGGTTGTCTTCAACAAACTGTTTTCGGGCTTTCTTGTGGGCTAGCTTCAGAAGAGGCTTCCATCTTGGCTGACGGCCATGCAGACCAACTTTGCGCAGAGCATGGTGTATGGTCTGAGCACTGACAGGCTGTTATCCCACTGCTACAACCTTGTTAGCAATGCTGCCAGTACTCCTGCATCTGTTTTCTGAAGCCAACTTGTGCACTTGACGCAGAGCACGAGGACTCAACCGCTTTGGTCGACCCTGACGAGGCCTGTTCCAAGCAGAACTCGTCTTGGAAAACCACTGGATAACCTTGGCCACCGTGTTGTAGCTTAGTTTCATGGTTTCACAGATCTTCTTGAAGCTTAGACCATCTTTGTGGAGAGCAACAATTCTCTTTTTCAGATCCTCAGAGAGTTCTTTCCCATGAGGTGCCATGTTGACCATCCAGTGACCAGAATGAGAGCATTGCACCTAAAGCGCTACAATTTAACCCTTCAACATGTTACACAACCTCATATGACCCAGTCGAACAGACAAAAGCATGAACATGATGAACAAGTTGCGTTTCATTGCTTGGTTGACCATTATCAATCGGGGTGTGTACTCACTTTTGTTGCCATCCATTTTGGAAATAGTGACTGTTTTTTCAGGTATTTGGACAGTGCAGTAAATCTACACTGCTACACATATTGTACCATGACTTCTCTAGAATATATAGAAGTTTCACTTCTGTAGCATTGTCCCTTGAAAAGATACAATAAATTAATTGTCAAAATGTGAGGGGTGTACTCACTTTTGTGAGATACAGTATTTTTTTTTCTGCATCAGTGTCCAATCGGCTTGTTAAGCCCAAGAGAACATTTACAAATATGCAGTTTTGCTGGCTGAGGTCTGCGTGTGAAGTTTGCTTATGTAAAAATAAAACTGCCAACAACCAGTGACATTGCTATCATGGAGGTTAACTCTCAACCTGTTTCCGATTAAAAATCAAACAATTAATTAATTTACTGGGCGAATTGGCTACCAGTGAGCTGCGTAGCCATTATTCATAAAGATATACTGCTTTGCATCAAAGAGGAAGGCTACAATATGAAATTGTATGAATGGCAATTAACTTAAATTTCTCAAAATTCCATCTTGAAATAAATTGCGGTAGATGCTGCTGAAGATGATTAGATAAGGTTTAGATTACCTTTCTTATAAATAATTAGATAATTACCATTCTCACAATATCATGCTGTAGCCTTCTTACAACTTTCCGAGAAGCTGGACAATAAAGACCTTGATTTACAATGATTTTGCAACCATGCATCAAACTCTCACAATGCAGTAATTACCAATTCACTAAATCATTCAGTTACCAACGCTTCGACCTAAGAAATATTGGTAAGTTAATGAATTTTATTAATCATAGCATTGCAGCAAGGAGTGTTCAAGGATTGTGCAACTGCTCTTCCCCACAAATGTAGCACTATATTTTGAATGCTGAAAACATTTTTATTAAGAGCAATCTTAAAATAAATGAGGTTGCAGTGCTGAAAAATTTATTATTATTATTTTTTATTATTTTTTTCCAGTCCCTTCAATATCACTATTAAGTGTGTTGTAGCCCATCTGCGATCAGTCTTTTTTTTTTTTGTTTATAATTTCTTAATAATTACAGGCTTATATATTGGTCTTGATTATTCAGCCAGTAAATTGTGTGATTATTAATCAAGTGATCTTAAACAGGAACAGCCTGAAAGCAATAATGCATTTAAACGTCAGAGGCTCACTGTACGCCACGGAAGATCCTGTAATGCTGGCTTTACTGCTAGGGGGACACCGGGCTTTGGGAGTAAACATTGCCAAAGTTATTTTCTTAAGATGCCTTTACATCGGTCTTAAAGGACTTCCACTGTGAATCCACTGGACAGTGTCCCTGCACTTAATAGTCACCTTTGTCATCACAAAATTTGAATTTTATATGATTGCAATTTATCATTTGTATTTCTGCCTTGCACTTTGTACTAATTTACCTCTCAATGTTGTGTATACTGCTTTTTAATCTTGAGATATTGACGTGTGTTCTTGCCTTTCTTGGCCAGGTCTCCTGTGTGAAAGAGATCCTTGCTCTCAATGGGCCAATCTTCAGGTTAAATAAAGTTTAATGACTAAAAATAAAAAAATTCAAATTATTGATGGTGATAACGGTCATTTTGTTCCCCAGCCCTGAGATGAAAAGTACCATCCCGGTCGTTAACATCATAAGGTTCAAAAGCCAGCGTGTGTCACGGTATGGGTGTGTGTTAGTGTTCATAGCATTGATAACTTGAACATATATTTTGGTTCCATTGAAGTTGAAGGACACACATGAATTCTGGTACCACAGAAGCTGTCTGCTTGTTGATGTCTTTCCAGGAATGTCCGTGCTTATTTCGCAACACAATGGCAACCCAAAGTCTGCACATGTTCTCATGAGAGTGAGGCTGCTTGACTGGCCCACCTGCAGTATAGGCCAGTATTCAGTTGAAGAGTGGTGCTTTTAGAAGCGAAAGTACTGCACAACAATAGAAAACCCGTATGTCTTCATATCCTTCAAAACTGGAAAGAGTTTAGTGGAATTAAGTGGAACATGTTGCAGGCATAAAATTGGTAATGAGTGTTTACTTGCATCCTTAGAGATTCTGGCTCATGTTGGCATGATAACATCACACAGTGGCTCTAGATTTGTCGGATAAACAGGAATCCCCAGTGTCACCACATCCCAAAGGTGCTGTAATTAAGGTCTGGTGACTGTTGAGGCCATTGAGGTCTCACTATACTGGTGTTCAGGTGTTGTGTTCATAGAGCAGCCTGAGATGACGTGCACTGTGACCGTGGAGCATCGCCCTGGAGGAAGTAGCCTTTAGAAGAGGGGTCGGCTGCTGCCATAGCGGGATGGACATAGTCAGGTAAGCCATGCCATTCAAATGATGCTCATTTGGTATTAAGGGACCAATTTGTGCCTAGAAACTACTCCCCCCACCATTACACCGGCAGCAGTAGCAGCCGAAAGCATGGGCACGTGGCGGGATGGGCTCATGTTAATTACATTCACTTCTGACCCTCCCATCTGAATGTTGCAGAAGGAATCGATTTGTCAGGCCAGGCAACATTTTTTGAGTCTTCTAGTTTTCATTGTTGTTGAGTCATTGGCCAGTACAGCTTCGGTTTCCTGTTCTTCAGTGACAGGAGTGAAAACCGCTCTGGTCGTCTGCTGCTGCAACTCAGCCATTTCAAGACCCAACGTCTTTTGTGCTCTGAGATGCTCCTCTGTAAAGTACTGTTGCAGCCCGTGTTTATTTCAGTTACTGGCACCTTCTGGTCCGCTTGAAACAGTCTGGAAATTTCCTTTGCCCTCTCTTTAGCAAGCTGGTTTAGGCCATTGAAAAGCTGCACGCTGGCTGTTTTTTTAATTTATTTTTTATTTACACACACATGCACTTACATGCTGTAAGCACCATAATTCATTGGAGAGTGTTTTTTTTATTTTGGCTCTGTGCTCCAGAATTTTGAGTTTCAGAGGATACAGTGACACTGAGGTTGAAGTATTAACTGTCAGCATTCATTTTAGTGTGTTTTCATCTTCATGGGATGAATCATTTTGAGATGACAGCACTTTTGATACACTACCCCACCTAGGCACCCCCCCCCCTATTTTATGGCACAGCAAAAAATAATAGGCAACTAAGGGGCATAATGTGGATCAGAACTGCAGCCATCTCCGATTCCTGCTTGTGCCTGTGACGTTTGCCCTCAGTCTCCTCTTCGGCAGGTTAAATCCATGTCTAGTTGAACACAAATCTTATTTTTGACTGCCAACAGAACTTAAAATTACTAAGCGTGTCACTGTCTAATGAATTATGGAGCTCAGTCTACACTGGTAATATGAAATAAAAAATTAAATACAAAGAACAATTCCACAAACACCTTTACCCATCCCTTTCCCCAGAACTGAGAAACATGGATGTTTTTGTAGTTGCTGTTTTTGCACCAGTCTCTGTGGATTCTGGAGACTTTTTTGATGAAAATCTCAGGAGATCCACAGTGTTTGAGATAAGCAGTCTGTCGGGGGCCAGCAATCATCCCACAGTCCATGACACTTTGATCACATCTCTATCCCATTCTGAAGTTTGCTCTGAGTCGCAACTGAACCTCTTGACCATGTCTGCTTGCTTTGATTCGAGTTTCCACCCGGTGATCAGTTGATTAGATATTACATTAATCTGAAGGTGTGCAGGTGCATCTAATGCCACAGGGTGTCTATGTGATGTCTGCTGGTTACTACAGGGCTTTTGGTCTGCAGCAACCTCACCTGACTTTTCAAATTGATTGCGTTGTGCGGATTTTTGATTGATTCTTGATGAATAGCTTATTACGCTGCTCTTTCTGCTTATGATACACGGGACTTGGATATGCAGACAGAATAGTTGTGCAAGATCAGAATTCCCTACTTCTTGCTGGATACAGGCTGTAAAAGTGAACCAACAGTGATATAATTTGCAAAAGTTCAGCGACATTAGGGAACTAAGTCTGAACTAACACATTTACTTGCGTATAATAAGTAATAATAAATAGATAAATAATAAATAGATCAAATGTCTCAAACCGCAAAATTTATTTATTCACAATAATGAATGGTTGTAAGCACATAAACCTCCTTTCAAGGACGCGTCTCGTCAGCGCAGGATATCATCATACGAAACGGGAGCGACAGATTATGTCCCTGGGGCTGGGTGCAAGCGGATGTTAGCTGCCGAAGTTAGCCACACCGAATTCTGAAACATCGCAAAGAAAATCGATTTCGTTTCTTAAGCTCGTGTGGAGCGGGCGAGTTCAAACGCTTTGAAACGCCCAACTTGAATAAGTATACTGTCAAGTTAGTGTGATCACTGGTGGTGCTTGCTGGCCTCTTTTTCACGTGAGTTGTGCCGTTTGGGTTACAGTAGACGGTGTCCAGTGCAGAGGGGGGATAGAGTTAAGGCAGGGAAGGGAGGGAGGGAGGGAGGGAGGGGGGTCGGGGGTCGGGGGAAATGCCTTCCGAAAGCAGTGGGGGGGATGGGGGAGGGGGGAGGCAGATGCAGGGAGGAGGTAAGAGGAAAAACCAAGGTGATAGTGAGCCGGTGCCTGAAAAGCAACAGCGAACCCATAGTCCTGATGAGCTGGTAGTGCTGCTCAGAGTGAGGGGGGCCAAACCAGGGGAACCTGGATTTAAAGCAGTTAATCCGCTGCATATTGACGCGGCCATACGAAGTCAGATAGGAGGTGGGTTTTTGATAAAGGTGCTTATCTATGGAGTGCTAAAAGTGACCTGTGTGAACACCAAGCAGTTTGAGGAAGTGAGGAAGATGGGGAGAATTGTGAACAAGGTGGAGAGGATAAATGTGACGCCAAAAGGAGTGGGGGCAGTAAAGGAGTGATATATGGAGTGTTTTCTGGCCTGTCGGAGAAAGACATTTTGGACAATATTGAGGGCGGTGAGGTGGTAGAGGTGAAGAGATTCAGGGGCAGGGAGGGCGCCGGCGGGGATCCTCCGGTCCTGCTGATATTTAAAGATGCAAAACTGCCAAGTAAAGTGTTCATTGGATCAATGGCTTTCCAGGTGAGGGAATATATAAGACCACCACTGCGGTGCTATAACTGCCAAAGGTATGGACATATTGCAGACGCATGTCGAGGGAAGAAAAGGTGTGGGAAGTGCGGAGGGGAGCATGGGATTAAAGAGTGCGAGGCGGACGCCCCTAAGTGCCCGAATTGTGGGAGGGGCCACAAGGCAGCATACTGGGGCTGCAAGCACACTGTCAAGGCTCGAAAAGTGCAGGAAGTAAAGGAGCGAGAGAACGTTTCCTATGCTGAGGCTGTCAGGAAAGTTTCCAGGGAAAGTTCAGTGGAGAGTCAGAGTGGAAGGGGGACAGTGATGGGGAACAACAGAGCGGAGCTTAACAAGGGACCAACCATGCCGGCGGACATGCTGATAATGAGTAAGGAGGCGTTTTTGGCTTTTATAGTCGAGGTGTTGGCTGCAGCCAAGAGGGTTTTTGCAAAGGAGTCGTCAAATAACTCAGACCTCGTTAAGGAGGTGTCGGGAGCAGCAGACATGTTTGTTGGAATGAAGCAGGGCCCAGAGAAGTTGCATGAGTTCTTCTCAGAAGGACGGACGAGAGGACAGACGCACACGGAGTTCAGAGATGGGGAAGAAGACCTAGCTGATGATGTGGAGGCTTATAAGCATTTTTATGTTTAGTGTATTGCAGTGGAATGCACGAAGCTTAATACCAAATGGACAGGAACTGAAGAAATGTATTGACAGGTTTGATAAAGAGCCAGATGTCATATGTATACAAGAAACGTGGCTGCGGCCCTGTTTAGATTTGGTAATACCGGACTATGAGAGTGTGAGATTGGACAGGGCTGAAATTAGAGGAAGGGTGCTAGAGGAGACTGATATTAACCATGGGGGTTGTGCAACTTTTATTAAGAAGGGGCTGCAGTATAGGAGAGTGGGAACACATGGGGAAGTGGAGTGTATAGCTGTGGAGGTCTGGGACAGTCAGAGTCAGAGGAGCAGGGGCAATAGTAGTGAGGCTAGAACAAGTAGTAGGAATAGTGTAACTGTGATTAATTACTATAACCCCTGTAAACCCCTGGTAATGCAGGAAGTAGATGAAGTTATGGAGAAGGTAAGATGCCCGGTTGTGTGGGCAGGGGACTTTACTGCACACAACCCGTTATGGGGAAGTAGACACAGAGATTCTAATGGTGGGGTCATAGAGGACTGGGTAGATAAGCATGGGTTGGTTGTATTAAATGATGGGAGACCAACTAGGTATAACTTAGCAAGTAACACGTGCAGCCAATTGGATCTTACAGTGGTCTCACCTAGCTTAGCTAGAGTTGTGGAGTGGGAAGTAATGGGTAGCAACCTAGGAAGAGACCACTATCCAGTATTGAGCAGGTTTGGGAGAGAGCTGAGGAGGGAAGAGGGAGAGATGGTCCCAAGATATAAATTCTCTCGTGCAAAGTGGGATGAGTTCCAGGAAGAGGCTAAGAAGTTATTGGGAGAGGTAGACAGTGAGGGTTCAGTGGATGTGTGGAACAGCTCCCTGTGTTCCATGATCCATAGTGCAGCTAGTAGTACCATCCCTTTGAAACAGGAGCCTTAGGCCCGAAAGTGGGTGCCCTAGTGGAACAATGAGTGTGACCAAGCTATAAGAAACAGGAATAGAGCATATAGGCAAGTGAGGAAATATCCTATGCTAGAAAATATAATCGAATATAAGCGGTTAAGAGCAGTGGCTAGAAAAGTTATAAAGCAAGAAAAGAGAAAAATCTGGAGGGCATACTGTGAGCAAATTGGCCCAGAAACCCCAGTAAGTCAGCTGTGGTATGCAGTGCATAGAATGTCTGGAGCATATAAAAAAGGTCCATTTCAGTGTTACTGAGGGGAGAGGTAGAGGCAGTGACCAATAAGGAGAAGGCTGACATGTTGGTTGAGAGTTTCCAGGCTGTGCATAGATCAGAATGTATTGGAGAGGAAAGGTGCAGGAGGAGGTCAGAGATACTGGCAGCTAATAAATGGAAATTGGGGAAAAACATAGAAAATGACAGCCCTGACAATTTGTATTTCTCCAGGAAAGAGCTGAAGGATGCCATCAGGTCCGGGGGTAACACCTCGCCAGGGCGGGACAGGCTGTCTTATGAGATGTTTAAGCATCTAGACGAGCTAGTGGAGGAGGAGATCTTAGCTCTGATAAACACAGTGTGGGAAGAGGGTTGTCTCCCAAAGGAGTGGAAGCATGCAGTAGTGGTGCCAATACTAAAGCCAGGCAAGGAGGCGTCTGACCCGGGGTCATACAGACCCATAGCACTGACGGCGGTATTATGTAAAATTATGGAAAGGATGGTTACAAATAGGTTAGTATATTTTTTGGAGACCAGAGGGCTTTTTGTCAATGTCCAGAACGGTTTTAGAAACGGTAGGTCTACAATGGAGTCTGTTGCAATCCTGGACCAGGACATCAAAAGGGCATTTAGAAATAAAGAGGTGGTGGTAGGGGTATTTCTGGACATAGAGAAAGCGTATGACTCACTGTGGAAGGAGGGACTCCTGATTAAAATGTATGATTTAGGGGTCAGGGGGCGAATGTTTAATTGGATCCAAGATTTTTTAATAAATAGAACAATTCAGGTCAGAGTGGAAGGCATAACATCTAAAATAGTGGGAATAGAGAATGGTACTCCGCAAGGGAGTGTGATCTCCCCAGTGCTGTTTAATATCATGATTAACGATATTTTTGCAAATATAGGAGGGGTGTATGGCCTCTCATTATTTGCGGACGATGCCGCGATCTGGAAAAGAGGGCGAAACGTGGAGTTTATTTTAAAACAGACCCAGAAGGTACTACAGACAGTAGAGGAGTGGGGCAATGCATGGGGGTTTAAGATTTTGGTAGACAAGTCCAAGTATGTAGTTTTTGGTTTTAAAAGGAAGCTACCAGAGGTTCAATTAAAGTTATATGGGTCACCACTGGAGAAAGTCAAGGTCTTCAAATTCTTGGGGGTGTGGTTTGAGGAGAGAATGACCTGGGCAGTACACGTAGGAAAAACGATAAATGTGAGGAAGTTATTAATGTTTTGAGAAGCCTGTCTGGGTGTGAGTGGGGAGCTGACAGGGGGACATTACATTTAATCTATCAGGCCATGATTAGGGCGGCTATAGACTACGGCAGTATGGTGTACAGGGCAGCGACTAAATCAGTATTAAGTAGGCTGGACGTGCTTCAAGCCAAGGCCTTAAGGCAGTGTTGTGGGGCTTTTCGTACGTCCCCAGTGCCAGCTCTTCTAGTTGAAATAGATGAAATGCCATTATGGATGCGGCGTGTTAAACTGGGACTGCAGTACTGGATAAAGGTCCGTGGAAGTTCTCAGGGGTTCCCAGCCAGATGTCTGCTAGAGGAGGATTTGTCTCAGTCAAAGTATGAAACATTTGTGGCCAGTGTGAACCAGTGGGCAGAGAAGGTAGGAGAAGGACAGGTAGGTATTTCAGCTCAAACCGTTTGGTCACCGACAGCACCGTGGCTGTTACCAGAGGCTAACGTGGAGCTTTGTTTCCTCCAGTCAGAAAACAAGACTGAGGTGAGAGCGAGAGTGGAGGAGTACCTTAATGTAGCTAGGGAAGGTAAGGTCATTGTATATACTGATGGTTCAAAAGACCCAGAGAGGAGGAGGGCAGGGTTTGGCGTCTACATTAAGGGATTAGAACTAAAACATAGCGTCCGAATAACCGATGAAAGTTCGGTGTTCACAACAGAATTAATGGCAATCCTATGGGCACTAAGGTGGGTGGAGAGGGAGAGGCCAAACGAAGTTTTAATATGCTCTGACTCTGCAGCTGCACTACAGGCAATAAAGTCAGGCAAAAGTAAGGCTCAGCCAGACATAGTAACAGAGATATTAGAGGTCTTATTTAGAATAGTAGACTGTGAGGTTACACTATGCTGGGTCCCAGGACATGCCGGAGTGGAGGGGAACGAGAAGGTCGACATTCTAGCAAAAGAAAGTTTGAACAGGGAAATAGAAGTACAGCTACCCTTGGGGAGGGTGGAACTGAGGGGAATGATTAAAAAGAACTTAATGAGAGAGTGGCAAGCTGGATGGGAGAGTGAAGTGAAGGGGAGGCATTACCACCTGATTCAACCAAAAATAGGTCAGAAATGTAACTGTAATGCTGCATCCCGCAGGGACGAAGTGAAGCTCTGTAGACTGAGACTGGGGCACAGTGGGTTGAATAAGAACTTGTTTTTAATAGGGAAACATGACACAGGGCTATGTCAGTGTGGACAGCCAGAGTCAGTGGCGCACGTGTTTTTAGAGTGTAGGGAGTACAACACAGAAAGAGAGTTACTATTTATAGGTATGGCAAAGCTAGGAGTGGAGGTCTTTTCTGTCTCTTCTTTATTTGGGCACAGCGAGAACCACCAGAAGATCACTAAGGCAGTATTGCAGTTCCTGCACAATACCGGACTGTATGAAAGAGTATAAGCGATAGCACAACAAACCAGTGGAGGGCAGTAATACGCCGTACGGTGTCTACCCTCCCGGAAATAAAAAAGAAGAAGAAGATTATGTCCCTGTGCTCTCGCCGTAACGGTCTCCTCTGTCACCCAACATGGCCGCGATCATAAGCAGGGCGAAGTCGTGCGCTTTGGCGAGGAGTTTTCTGCGAAAGGCGCGCAGAAATGGCTTCGAAACACAGCGTCTCATTGAGAGACTGAGTCAGGTAGCTATTTTCGCACAGCATTTGTGTGTCATGCCGGGGGATCCGCACATGTGACTCGTTGGGGCGTTGGAGGCCTCGGTGACCGGTGTGTTTGGATTAAGAAGTATGAGCAGCAGTGTGACATAAGCCCCTTTCACACCGGACGCGAAACGAGTTTTTCGCACGACAGATTACATTCGCGTCTTTGCCTTGACTTTGTATGTAATCTGTCTGGCGAAAAATTCTTTTCGCGTTCAGTGTGAAAGCGGCTTGATAGGAAGGAGTGCCGTTGACCTCTGCTCACTGCTCGCCCTGGTTATCGTTTATTGCACGTCAGCTCGCACCTGTGTCGTGGAGGTGGCCGAGCCACGGTGTACCGGTTACTTTTACTCCTGTGTGTTTATAAACCGACCGCGTACGTTGTCGAACTGCCATCCGGGGCGCGATCAGAACGCACAGCCGTCTCGCCTGTTTATCCAGCAGTAGTTTCCCGTCTCAGGACCGGGGGCCCGCTGCGTGTGCTGGGTTTTGACCCAACCACGAGTAACGTTACAGTCCCTCAATGAACAACCTGTTAATTTTTCTTCATTAGTTTCCTTTCAAGCTTGGGAGACGTTTCACCCTCTTAAAGTACGTTGACATAAATGGCTAAGCATTCCATGTTTGAAAATGCCTCGTACATATTATGTTCATTTTGTGATAATTTAAGCAAGCTTAGCCATGATGGCAATATGTTTTCACTCATCAAATTCTAGACTGATGAATCGATAAGCTGCTAGTTAGGTTTGTAAATGCAAGTACTTAAGTTTTTTTCCAATTTTTTTTTCTAAAATGAAACGCGAAAGTAATACCAAACTTGCTTGACTCTTAGTATCATGTTTTGTCTTTGAATTCTCAACTGCGTGTCCACAATTTCAACTATTAGAAGTCACTTAATTGTTTCATTTTGAGTCACAATTTTTTCCTCTTTTTATGGAATAAAAACTAATTTGCAGAGCATTACAATTTGGATATGGTGCTCTTCAGGGCATGTATAGCTTTTTGTTACATGTCTTAATTGAGTCAATAAGTTCTATGATCATTAATTATTTGGCAGTAGGAAAAAATAGCAACTTGGGCATAGAAATTGTGCCAGGGACAAAATAGAGAAAATGATTTTTCCTCTTATGATCCTGGGTTACATGTTTGCACTTTCATTCTGATGTTACATTGAGCATAAATAACGCTCCTGTGACACGACTGAATAAAATCGATCAACGAACATGCGAACCAGAGTCATATACTTGATTGTAGTTCTTGAGTATAGTGGGTAAATCTAGTCGGTCTAATTTCGGTTGAAACTGAGAGATGTCGTCCATTTTTGTACTGAGTAGGCGTTGCCTCTTCACATACAGTAAGATACATAAAAATTAATCCCTGATTCACTTGTTTTGCTTTAGCAAAAGCAGACAAGTCATCAGCTTTTATCGTTTCTGAAGCAAAAATCTTGCACGTTTATCCTCCTGAGTTTTTCCTCATTAAATTTTCTATTTTTTGTTTTGGCAAAACTGAACTATATTAGCCAATTATGAAGCAGCATACCTATTTCATGATCTGTCAGGTCGTTTCCCATGCAGGGCATTGGATGTGCAGCACATTTATGGTCTGAATTCATAATTCAAGTAATTTGCATGGCAGTAATGACTGAAAAATAGCTTCAACAGGGAAGCAGATGGTGGAGTTTATACGGAAAAATTGTCAAACACCACTGAAACTACGTAATTGCAAGATTTTTGTCTGTCATTGTGATAATTGATATTTTACATCTTTTGATGGAAAAACCTTTATCATATTGCCATGGATGCTGACAAAAAAATGAAAGTAAAAATCTTCCCTGAATATTTCTTATGTAATGAACAAATAACGGCCAAGTCACTTTTGTTGTAGGACAAGAACTGAAACCCAGAGGGATACAGTTTTCTGTCTTTTTCTCAAAATCTGCCTTCTGATATTCGCTGGGTAATTCCATGTCAAATCAACCGATGGCCTGCTCACTTAAATAAATAAAAAATTGGAAAAAAATACCCATCGTACCCACATTAGTCAGGGGATACCCTGTGCAATTTTTTGGATGTAATATCAGTACTTTTGAAGATCCAGCCAATATTGTGTGGGGTGGGTGTGTCTGTTTTTCTGGCCTCATTCTTTTTCATCAAGGTTCACAAGTGCATTACTTAAGATCTAAACCACCGAAAAGGCTCACACTTTGCATGCTGGTACATTAACTGGTGTAGTTTGTGACTAAATGAAAACATTTGCTCTAGGTGACCTCATGCGGTCATAAGAGCTGCACAGATTTGACCAAAATGAAATGTATGTGTTTTTGTCTGCTGTGTTTAAGCCTCAGGATGATGTATCTGTAACCAACACAGACATCCCATCATTTCTCCTTATTCAAATAAGTATACAGGCTTTCAGAAAAAACAGCAAACATAAATCTAACTCTGTCTGGGTTTGAACAATAGTCCTCTTAAATCATACAAAAAATAAATTTCATTTTCAGAGTATTTAAATGGCGTGTGGAAATGTCCAGAGAATTTTAAAAATTTTCCCTTTTATTGTACGTGATTTTGTCCGTCTCAACATGCAGTCCTGCTTTCCTTATGGGAGTATTTCTTCCTCATTTTCCAGCCTGAATGTTGGCTGGATGCATCAGGTGTCAAAAATGTTCATCACAGATTTGCAATCACTAGTCAACTTTGTAAAGCTTTTATGGAAAGAATAATTCACTAATCCCACATTATGTTTAAACGGTGTGAATATTAATCTGTCTGTATATATTTTGAGGATATTTAACCAATGTAAGTACACATCTCCCAGCTTATTTCTTAGTTACTGCCGCCTGTGTCTCTCAGACAAGATCAGCTGTTGATCGGGCTGGGACTCATCCTGTACATTTCAGTGATGATGGCAGCTGCTGTCAGTCAGGTGCTGCTGTGGCTGCGCTGAACAGCCGTCTCAATATGGCCACAAATTTCCCAAATTGTACATTTGATTCAACTAATGGTGAATGACTCATGACACCAGGTAAGTACACTGTACTTCTGTCTCTTAATTTCAGTGTCATGTCACTCACTGAACACTGAACATGTTTAAAAACACTGACACACTTATTAGTGGGAGGCGTGGCCTACAGGCTGAGTGATGTCAGATACAGACGAGGACCTCATGAGGCTCAGGTGTGGAATCGCAGGCGGCTCAGATGCACCATCATGTACTCCTCGTCAAAAGCTGTACATCAACAAATATTAATTCCTCCAGAAGATGTGTTGATCCCCTGATACTGCATTTTAAAGCAGTGTCCAAAAATCTCAAAATTCTTAGTAAGGAGCTTGGAGTGTCTCCATTAAGACCTTCTTGAGTCAGTGCATATAATAGGCCACATTATGCTGAAAGAAAATCAAGTGAAGCCAATACAGCCCTTGTTGAGAAGATTGCCTCTGTTTGTGATGTGCCAGCATCCACATCAGATACAGAAATGTCACCGTCATGCCCCAGTGCGAGGACAGGGGTGTTCTGATTACCCTCCTGAAAGAGAAGAATGTTTCCCTGAGACAAACGCAGATCCAGCCTCTGACCTTGGCACCCAACAGCTGGACAGTGGAGAAAACAGCAGAAACCTTTCATGTCGCCCAGTGTAAAGTAAAGGCAGCGCGGGGCGGGCACTACAGAAACCGCACGGCATCCTTCCACCCCCTGACGCAAAGATGGGGGGGAAAAACTGTCCCCAGAAACTGAAGAAAGAGTCATTGCTTTCTTTGAGAGCGATGAATTCAGTAGATTAGGACTACAAATCTGCGAAGTCCGGTGAGACAGGACAGCGTTGGCACTGCAAAAACGTCTGATCCTCATGAATCTCAACGAGCTGTTGAAGAATTTCAGAGAACAATTTCCAGAGGAGAAGATTGGACTGTGAAAGTTGTGCATGCGTAGACCAAGTCACTGCATCACTGTATGAAGTGGAGGAACAAACTCCGTACGCGTGTGCCACATTCACCAAAACCTTAAGGTGATGCTCTCTGCTTTGCCAGCTGAAGACCAGAGTGTGACGTACCATGATCTGATGGCAAAACTTGTTTGTTCAGTCACATCAGAACAGTGTGTGGTGCACAGATGCCCAGACTGCCCTGGGGTTGATGTGCTGAAGAGATCCGTCGAGGACTTGTGTGGATTGGATGTGCCCAGTGAAGATTGACGTCGTTTACACACGATGGATTTCAACTGATCGTACCACGATACAAACATGTATCATGACATTGGTGGATTATCTTAAGTCAGTGGTGATGAAGGCAGGCGACTTTACAGCACATCATTACATTAGCAAACACTAACCTGCAAATTTGACCAGCATGAAGGATGACCTGAGATCAGATGAAGCCATTGGCAAAAGTGCGCGTGATGGTGTGGGAGGAACCATTAAAAGGGAAAAGTCTCCGAGCTCTAACCACGGGACATATTCTCACACCAGAAGATTAATATGAGTGGTGTGTAGAATGTGAAAAATGTAAAAAAAAACAGAAGATGAACAGAAGATTCCTGAACAGAAGATGCGGTTCTCCGTGGCCAAAAGAGCGCCCGGTACCCGAGAAAACCACTGTTACATCCCAGAAGATTGAAAACTCAGTCAGCCGGGTATCTGGGGACAGCGATCAGTTGACTGTCCAATTATTCCCTGGAGCAGCAGCGGAGGTCCGGCCCCCTAAAGCTCACGCCCCTGCAGGATCAGCCCAGGCCTTCACACTGGACCAGCGTTTTATCTGTGGCCATGTCGGGTGCCTTTATGATGAAAAATGTTGGATTGGGATGAGTCATGAGAAGAGTGATGCAGAGTCCGATGTTTCGATGGGTTTCATGCACCCAAACTTTCCTGCAGTCTTTCCATTGGCCCCCTAGAGAAGATATTTGTTGGTGCCTTTGCAGTGTATCATCGCATGACTTAAAGCAGCCAACGCTGACTGGGGGGCAGTGCCATCCAGTGACAAGGATGTCCTAAACTCAGCACTACAGGGGCCACAAAAATTAAATGGGTCACCACCATTAATTTAATTAATGTTATATACTCTCGTAAATCCTTTGTCTGTTATTTCTTGTTGTCTTTTATGTGCCTTGGCCTGTTTTATTTTTTCTTTTTTGTTTTTTAACTAACTCTGTACCAAACGTGATGGGAGCCTGATCATCATCATTTCTGGTGAAAGTGAATTTGGACCATGTTTAGTTGCTAAATTAAAATAATACCTTCTGGAAAGAAAAGAGAGGCTGTTTTTTCCCTAAAGAATAGACCATGTTGGATACAGAAACGATGTAAAAAAAAATGTATGGGCATTCCCACAATGCATTATGTTGGTCTGAAAATGATAGGTAAAATATTTTTTCCACTTTTGAGGGGTGGGGTTTTCAAACCCTGATGGAGTATCTAGTGTATTTATAACCCTCTGGAGCCCGGTATTGGTACCTAATCATGGGAAAACATTTTGAAAGGCTAAGTGAGTTGAAAATGTGTTTTTTTGAAGTCTAAATATGGCAGAGCAAAACGAGCAAAATCCATTTTGTCAGATTTTGAGGGTCTGCTCTTAACAAGACTGGGTATCTTGATCAAAGATTTGAATTTCACTACATGCTAAACCTACTTGGGCACCACCTTACAAAATCTGGGTTTGCTGGCTGGTTTTGGTCTTGAGATACGATCTTGTGAATGTGCAGAAAAATCTCGGTCGTTTTTTTTTCAGTCCAAAATTCAGCCGTGCCTCCCCTCACAAAAATGGTCATATCTCAGAAAATATTAATCATAGAACAGAAACATTCCTGAGGGCGTCTCCTAGGTACCAAGGGATCATTTGATATTTTTTTCAGAATTTTCTTAAAATCGAAGTGTCTGGGATTTGACATGGAATGACCCTGCTAGGTTTTTCCATCACACTCCAGTTATTGGGATGGAGAAGTTCTTTCTCGTTTATGCGCAGGGAAGGTACGTCTGCTGGTGTGTTTTTCGGTCGGGAGTTTGCTCGCTCACAGCTCTCACTGCGCACGCTTATTAATGCCGATGTCTCGCTAAAACCATTTCCGCTCCCACTATTGCAGTACCAGGTGCAGGAGTCCGCCCTGCACACTGTTGGACGAATCGGGGCTCTCGTCAGGAGGGCAAAGCCCGGACTGCGTCACAATGGAAGGTTCCTATTGGCCAGTGCCGTCCCAGTCAGAACCAATACCACCGAGGTGAGTTGGGTTTTAGTGGCGGTGGAGTTTTCTCTGCATTTTATTTTACTCAATCATTTTTTTGCAACACTGCAAAGGTTGAGAACTCGACAGCTTTTAGTTTTCTGATTGGTCATCGTATGTTTCCTTTGGCCCACAATCTCGGAATAAATGACATGACACACATGCTTATGTTTGCTACTACTGTTATGTTTTTACATGTATCCCTGTCTTTGAATTTTCCAGTGAGTGTGTGTCTAGCTCCTTCAGTTTATTGTCCCAACACCTTGCAGTTCTGCTCATACCCTCAGCAAGGCTGCTCTGCTGAAAGCCCTTTATATACAGTTCAGCTGCCTGGCTTCAATGGGCTTGCAGGCCATGTGATCAGATGACTGCTCGTCAGTTTGGTGCTGTCACTGTCAACTTTCATGCCAGCGCAGTAGGGGGCGCTGCTGCTGTATTCTGTTGCTAACTGCAGTGTTATGAAGCTGCTACAGGAACACAGGATGGATTATGGTCTCACAGCAGGGATATTCAAATCTTGACCTCTATTAAAGCCCCAGACTGGCTTCACACTACATTCTCAGGTTATGGAAGGTTTTGATTGTCGCTCTTTGCTGTTGAAGACCTTAATTTGGTGATTCCCGTATGATAGACTCAACAGTTAACATCAGTGATGTTAAGAAGTTATGTGGCCGTACTTTTCATGCCCGCTTCGTACGTTTTAAAATGCCCTCCTGGCATCTTTGAGGAAGTGATTGATGACCTCTGTATGATGGCCTTTGGGGAAGTGATTGATGACCTCTGTATGATGGCCTTTGGGGAAGTGATTGATGACCTCTGTATGGTGGCCTTTGGGGAAGTGATTGATGACCTCTGTATGGTGGCCTTTAGGGAAGTGATTGATGACCTCTGTATGGTGGCCTTTGGGGAAGTGATTGATGACCTCTGTATGGTTGCCTTCGGGGAAGTGATTGATGACCTCTGTATGATGGCCTTTGGGGAAGTGATTGATGACCTCTGTATGATGGCCTTTGGGGAAGTGATTGATGACCTCTGTATGATGGCCTTTGGGGAAGTGATTGATGACCTCTGTATGGTGGCCTTTGGGGAAGTGATTGATGACCTCTGTATGATGGCCTTTGGGGAAGTGATTGATGACCTCTGTATGATGGCCTTTGGGGAAGTGATTGATGACCTCTGTATGGTGGCCTTTGGGGAAGTGATTGATGACCTCTGTATGGTGGCCTTTGGGGAAGTGATTGATGACCTCTGTATGGTGGCCTTTGGGGAAGTGATTGATGACCTCTGTATGGTGGCCTTTGGGGAAGTGATTGATGACCTCTGTATGATGGCCTTTGGGGAAGTGATTGATGACCTCTGTATGATGGCCTTTGGGGAAGTGATTGATGACCTCTGTATGGTGGCCTTTGGGGAAGTGATTGATGACCTCTGTATGGTGGCCTTTGGGGAAGTGATTGATGACCTCTGTATGGTGGCCTTTGGGGAAGTGATTGATGACCTCTGTATGGTGGCCTTTGGGGAAGTGATTGATGACCTCTGTATGATGGCCTTTGGGGAAGTGATTGATGACCTCTGTATGATGGCCTTTGGGGAAGTGATTGATGACCTCTGTATGGTGGCCTTTGGGGAAGTGATTGATGACCTCTGTATGGTGGCCTTTGGGGAAGTGATTGATGACCTCTGTATGGTGGCCTTTGGGGAAGTGATTGATGACCTCTGTATGATGGCCTTTGGGGAAGTGATTGATGACCTCTGTATGATGGCCTTTGGGGAAGTGATTGATGACCTCTGTATGATGGCCTTTGGGGAAGTGATTGATGACCTCTGTATGATGGCCTTTGGGGAAGTGATTGATGACCTCTGTATGATGGCCTTTGGGGAAGTGATTGATGACCTCTGTATGATGGCCTTTGGGGAAGTGATTGATGACCTCTGTATGGTGGCCTTTGGGGAAGTGATTGATGACCTCTGTATGATGGCCTTTGGGGAAGTGATTGATGACCTCTGTATGATGGCCTTTGGGGAAGTGATTGATGACCTCTGTATGGTGGCCTTTGGGGAAGTGATTGATGACCTCTGTATGGTGGCCTTTGGGGAAGTGATTGATGACCTCTGTATGGTGGCCTTTGGGAAAGTGATTGATGACCTCTGTATGGTGGCCTTTGGGGAAGTGATTGATGACCTCTGTATGGTTGCCTTCGGGGAAGTGATTGATGACCTCTGTATGGTGGCCTTTGGGGAAGTGATTGATGACCTCTGTATGGTGGCCTTTGGGGAAGTGATTGATGACCTCTGTATGATGGCCTTTGGGGAAGTGATTGATGATCTCTGTATGATGGCGATGTGCTTGTATTTCAGGTGCCTTCCAAAGACAGCTCTGTGCTTGTCTCCGCCCAAGACACACCCACCTCTCCTTCAGACCCCGCCCCCAGCCTAGTGCCTGATACCATTTCGGTTGCTGACCCCACCCCTGTGATTACTCAGCCAATCAGTGAGCAGGTGTCTGAATCTGCCCCCACTGCACTGGATGTGCTGCAGGGGGCGGGGCACGAGTTGAGCCTATCAGAGCTGGGATTGGGCAGCTACACTCCTGTGGGGCTGATTCAGAACATTCTGGAGTTCCTGCATGTGGACCTGGCCCTGCCCTGGTGGGGCGCCATTGTCGCTGGTGAGTGATTTGCCCCACCTGATCCTGGATCAGCCTCCGAACTCTGCTACAAAGGGCTGTCTTATTACACACTGATCCTGGATCTGCCTTCATTCTCCACTGTGAAGGGATGTCTTTATTACTGACTGATCCTGGATCAGCCTCCCTTCTCTGCAACAGATGGCTCTCCTCATTACGTGCGGACTGATCCTGGATCAGCATCCGCTCTTCGCTAAAAACAGCTCATTATTGCAGACACACTGATCCTGGATCAGCCTCTGCACTCTGCTACAAATGACTGGGGTTGTTCCAGTGGGGTGTATTTCTAAAGTATTTTGATTGCATTGAGATACTTGTGCGCCCTCTGTTTGTGTTTGAGGTTTAGTGATGGGATTGTGTATATTATGGTGTTGCAATGTGTGAGTGTTATTTTGGTTATATTATGAGGTTTTGTGATGGTATGATGGATTGTGTCATGGTAATGTGGTGCGTGGAATGCTACATGGAGGTATTGAGGTGCTTTGAGGTGTAGTGGTGTATGGTGTTATTGAGGTACAACCCTAATTCCAAAATGGTTGGGACAAAGTTTAAATTGTGAATAAAATCAAAACGCAATGACATTCAAATCACACCAGCCAGTATTTTATTCACAATAGAACAGAGATAACATAACAAATGTTCAAACTGAGAAATTTTACAATTTTATCCACAAAATGAGCTCATTTCAAATTTGATGGCTGCTACAGGTTTCAAAAAAGTTTGTTTATCATGGTGTTGCATCCCCTCTTCTCTTTAACACAGAGTGGAGGCGTCTGGGCTTTGAGGAGACAAATTTCTTGAGGTTAGCCATTGGAATTTGATCCCACTGTTGTTTCATACAGGCTTCTAGCTGTTGGAGAGTTTTGGGTCTCCTTTGACAGACTTTTTGTGTAATTATGCACCAAATGTTCTCAATCGGTGAAAGATCAGGACTGCAGGCAGGCCAGTTCAGCACATGGACTCTTCTACTACGAAGCCATGCTGTTGCAAAAGCTGCAGTATGTGGTTTTGCATTGTCCTGCTGAAATACACAAGGCCTTCCGTGGAATAGATGTCATCTGGAGGGAAGCATATGTTGCTCTAAAACCTTTATATACCTTTCAGTATTCATGGTGCTTTTTAAAACATGCAAGTGTCCCACACCATACGCACTAATGCATCCCCATACCATCCGAGATGCTGGCTTTTGAACTGAACGCTGATAACAGGAGGGGTGGTCTTTCTCCTCTTTAGCCCACAGGACACGACGCTCATGATTTCCAACAAGAATGTCAAATTTGGACTTGTCTGACCACAGGACACTTTCCCACTTTGCTACAGTCCATTTTAAATGAGCCTTGGCCCACAGGACACGGTGGCGCTTCTGGATCATGCTCAACAATGGCTTCCTTTTTGGATGATTGAGTTTTAGGTGGTATCTGTGGATGGCACGGCGGACTGTGTTTACAGACAGTGGTTTCTTGAAGTATTCCTGGGCCCATTTAGTAATGTCGATAACAGAATCATGCTGGTGAGTGATGCAGTGGCGTCTGAGGGCCCGAAGATCACGGACATCCAGTAAAGGTCTTCGGCCTTGTCTCTTATGCACTGAGATTTTCCCAGTTTCTCTGAATCTTTGATGATGTTATACACTGTCGATGATGAGACCGTCAAGGCCTTTGCAATTTGACATTAAGGAACATTGTTTTTAAAGTTTTCCACAATTTTTTTACACAAGCCTTCACAGGTTGGAGAGCCTCTGGCCATCTTCACTTCTGAGAGACTCAGCCTCTCTAAGACGTCCCTTTTATAGCCAATCATGTTACACACCTGAGGCCAGTTAACTTAATTACTTGCTAAATGTTCTTTCAGCTGATTCTCTCATATATTTATTGCTTTTTCAGCCCTTTTTTTGCCTGTGTCCCAACTTTTTGAGACCTGTTGCAGCCGGAAAATTTGAAATGAGTTCATTTTCTGGATAAAAATGTCAAATGTCTCAGTTTCAACATTTGAAATGTTATCTATGTTCTATTGCAAATAACATATTGGCTCATGTGATCTGAAAGTCATTGCATTTTGTTTTTATTCACAATTTACACTTCGTCCCAACTGTTTCGGAATTGGGGTTGTAGTTTGATGAGGAGTGTTATGGTGTACGGTGTTATTGAGGTGCTTTGATGAGGTGCAGAATTATAACCTGGTTGTTTGTGTAGTGGTATATAGCATTCCTGAAGCCCTGTGACCGTCAGGTGATCACGGTGTTGGGTGCACTGTTAATGCGGGACCAAACCCGCTGGGGTTCTGCGGTCAGTAACTGGGACTGTGGTCGGGGGCTTGTGTTTCGTCTGCTGTGGTGTGTGGGGTACAGAGCAGATTTCTGCACTTTTTCTCACGCTGGGTCTCCCCCGCCACAGGTACTGTTCTGGCCCGATGTGCCGTTTTCCCCATCATCGTCAAGGGCCAGAGAGAAGCGGCCAAACTGAACAACGTGCTGCCAGACATGAACAAACTCAGCACCCGCATGAACGAGGCCAAACGCAGCGGGAACAAGTTTGAGTGTCTGTATCTGTGTGTGTCTGTATTGCTGTGTGATTTTATCTCTGTTTGTCTGTCTGTTTCTCTGTCTGTGTTTCTGTGTGTCTCATTGTGTCTTTTGGTGAGTGTCTGCTGTTCATTGTGTCTGTGTTTCTGAACGCCTCATTGTGTCCGTTCCCCGAAGTGTTTGTTGCTCTGTGCGTCTGTATCTGTGGGTTCCTAAATTATTGGCACCCCTGACGGGAAATGCGTTGAAGTTACCTTTAATTATACCATGGTCTGGGTGAATACTTTTTTTCTGATTGGCTGGCAGGTAGGCATTAAAACTGTAAACATACTGACAAGTCAAGTACAGTGGAGAGGCCGCTGCGTGTGTTGCTGGTGGCCCTCCTGAAGATGTACGACATCGCCTGCATTTCAAATGTTGCTGTGCACTGCGTATGATGAAGGTGGATCCTGAGTCACTTCAAACCAAAAATCTCTCTATTTTTATACATTTTGGATAGTAATGATCGGATTTGGTCATCAGACTTAATGTTTGTTAGGGCCAGCACCTCCTCCGGACTCTACGTTTCACCGCAAACATTTCCTCACATGCCTGCTACGCTGTGTTTACTAAACTGCATCCTCATCACAAAATGCTCTGTGTCGCTCACTACGGTAGTTGGTTTAGTGCAAAAGACCCATTTTTTGAGCGCTTGCACGGTTTCCTCCAGGATCTTCTGAAACTGTGGCGGAGGGCTTTAGCGTTGGGTCAGTGCATTATCAGGTGTGGCTAGTTTTCATTAATAAGCATACCCATCAACTCTCACGCATTCGGCGCGAGTGTTTAGTGACATATTCAGAGTCCCGCGCTGACAGCGATTATTCCATCAGCACGTAGGCGATGTAATAATCGGAGTCTATGTGCACGGAGGTTTATCAGTTTCCCATGCGTGACGGTGGATTTCACATACAACACGAAAACCAATTATGACTCCGGATTCCGGAATTCGAATTAAATAATCATGAAGATACAATTAGGTAGAGCTGGATGTGCTCACAGCAAACACAGTTAACATCAAAGTTGATCATTTTGCAAAGTGAACAAAATATTTTTCTCTAATTGATGCACACACTGCATTAAAAAGAAAGCAGCGCGTTTAGCTTGGCGTATAGTATTGGATATGAGAGAGCGCGGCGCCTGTTTAATGATTCCCAACCATAAAGGCCTCGATGTAGTTTGAAAATAAGAAGCACACGATTAGCGGGGGATGTTGTAGACCATGTCGACTTGTTTGCCTCTGCGTCGTGCATTAAAACCGTGGAATGCACACCTTCTCGTTACTTATCCCTTACATAATAGTATTTTCGAAATGGTCAAAATTCCAAGATGCAAAGAAATGAAATAATGCTGTTTATTCATGTTCCAATGGAATCAACCAAAGTAATATTTTTTATTGTAGCTCCCGGATCGGGCGGCTACTATGGATTCGTGCTTGTCGGCTCCGCCTCTGCGTCCATAGAGTTCCTTGTGGACACTCTACAGGCTGTTATTTTTGACCGATTTGTTATGGATATGTATTATACTTCACTTATGACACCCAGAGATTTGTTTGCCATGGTGACAGTAGTGGCCAAATACAAAGCACATTAGTGGCAAACTGAGATTTCCTTGTGGATGCTCTACAGGCTGCAAATTTTGACCGATTACTTTAACATTTGGTATGTGTGTGTTACTTTTGACTTGTGACACCTATCAGTTTCGCCTGCCACGGCGACAGTATTGGCCAAATTATGCGCAAAAAAGGGGAGAAGCCGGTTTTGGGGGCTACAGCCATGCTGTCACAGCCGAGCGGACTGTCGACTTCTGCTTATTTCCACAGTGACATCAGTAGCTACAGTAATTCTTATGTGTGCATTTTGGATTTGTCTCCACAATGATGATATTAATTGTCCTCTGCCGCCACGGTAGTGAGCGGAGCGCGGAACATAGTATTCAGCTCCGTCCGTCCGTCTGTACGTCACGTCCCGCTTGTTTTGAACGCGATATCTCAAGAACGGTTTTACCGATTTCATTCATCTTTGGCTTCAATGTGTATTTCTGTGAAATGTTAACACTACAGGAGATACAGCAGGGTCATTCTATCCCAAATCCACCAGAGATCCCCCAGGTCACTGTCTCAGAAAAGTCTGAAAAAATTACAACCGGTACATGGTAAAAATTTCAAGGCTGTCATTCACTGTCATCCAGTAGTTTTTGTGGTGAAATATGGGCTAGTTTTTGGAAAAGCGTAAAATGTTCTAATATAAATAGGCCACTGGAGCTGGAGGAAATGGTTGTTAAAACTTCTGACTGCTGCGCACACGCATAAACATCAGTTTAGACATCATGAAAAATATCAGATCTAAATGATGAGCCTTTCTAACTCTGCAGTACTGCAAAGATACAGCATCATTTCACAAAATCAGCTTTCTCTCCATTTTGGGTAGTCAGTAGATGACCAGGGACTGACACACCTTTCACCTTTACACCTTCTCGCATTCTGGTTGATTTGGGAGAGAATGACCCAGCAACGTTCCAGATGAGTGGGGAGAGTCCGGTCCTGTTTTAGTGAGATGTGCACAGAGACCTTCACCCCATCAAACGCTCTGGGCTCCCTTCATTCCTGCGCATTGCTGTGGCTGTGACACTGAGCAGGTGTTGATCGACTGGAGTGAAAGTTCTGTTCTTCTGTTCATGTTCGTCTCCAGTCTCGAAGGCCTACTCTGACATGATGATGTTTCAGAAGAAACACGATGTCAATCCGCTGCGAGGGTTTCTGGTGCCTCTCGTGCAGGTGACCAATCCTCCTCTTCATCACTCTCTCTCCCTCCTCTTCATCACTCTCTCTCCTCCTCTTCATCACTCTCTCTCCCTCCTCTTCATCACTCTCTCTCCCTCCTCTTCATCACTCTCCCTCCCTCCTCTTCATCACTCTCCCTCCCTCCTCTTCATCACTCTCCCTCCCTCCTCTTCATCACTCTCTCTCCCTCCTCTTCATCACTCTCCCTCCCTCCTCTTCATCACTCTCCCTCCCTCCTCTTCATCTCTCTCCCTCCCTCCTCTTCATCACTCTCTCTCCCTCCTCTTCATCACTCTCTCTCTCCCTCCTCTTCATCACTCTCTCTCCCTCCTCTTCATCACTCTCCCTCCCTCCTCTTCATCACTCTCCCTCCCTCCTCTTCATCACTCTCTCTCTCCCTCCTCTTCATCACTCTCTCTCCCTCCTCTTCATCACTCTCTCTCCGTCCTCTTCATCACTTTCTCTCCCTCCTCTTCATCTCTCTCTCCCTCCTCTTCATCACTCTCTCTCCCTGCTCTTCATCACTCTCTCTCCCTCCTCTTCATCACTCTCCCTCCCTCCTCTTCATCACTCTCTCTCCCTCCTCTTCATCACTCTCTCTCCCTCCTCTTCATCACTCTCTCTCCCTCCTCTTCATCACTCTCCCTCCCTCCTCTTCATCACTCTCCCTCCCTCCTCTTCATCACTCTCTCTCCCTCCTCTTCATCACTCTCTCTCCCTCCTCTTCATCACTCTCCCTCCCTCCTCTTCATCACTCTCCCTCCCTCCTCTTCATCACTCTCCCTCCCTCCTCTTCATCACTCTCTCTCCCTCCTCTTCATCACTCTCTCTCTCCCTCCTCTTCATCACTCTCCCTCCCTCCTCTTCATCACTCTCCCTCCCTCCTCTTCATCACTCTCTCTCCCTCCTCTTCATCACTCTCTCTCCCTCCTCTTCATCACTCTCTCTCCCTCCTCTTCATCACTCTCTCTCCCTCCTCTTCATCACTCTCTCTCCCTCCTCTTCATCACTCTCTCTCCCTCCTCTTCATCACTCTCTCTCCCTCCTCTTCATCACTCTCTCTCCCTCCTCTTCATCACTCTCTCTCCCTCCTCTTCATCTCTCTCTCTCCCTCCTCTTCATCACTCTCTCTCCCTCCTCTTCATCACTCTCTCTCCCTCCTCTTCATCACTCTCCCTCCCTCCTCTTCATCACTCTCTCTCCCTCCTCTTCATCACTCTCCCTCCCTCCTCTTCATCACTCTCCCTCCCTCCTCTTCATCACTCTCCCTCCCTCCTCTTCATCACTCTCTCTCCCTCCTCTTCATCACTCTCTCTCCCTCCCTCCTCTTCATCACTCTCTCTCCCTCCTCTTCATCACTCTCTCTCCCTCCTCTTCATCACTCTCTCTCCCTGCTCTTCATCACTCTCTCTCCCTCCTCTTCATCACTCTCTCTCCCTCCTCTTCATCTCTCTCTCTCCCTGCTCTTCATCACTCTCTCTCCCTCCTCTTCATCACTCTCTCTCCCTCCTCTTCATCACTCTCTCTCCCTCCTCTTCATCACTCTCTCTCCCTCCTCTTCATCACTCTCTCTCCCTGCTCTTCATCACTCTCTCTCCCTCCTCTTCATCTCTCTCTCTCCCTGCTCTTCATCACTCTCTCTCCCTCCTCTTCATCACTCTCTCTCCCTCCTCTTCATCACTCTCTCTCCCTCCTCTTCATCACTCTCTCTCCCTCCTCTTCATCACTCTCTCTCCCTCCTCTTCATCACTCTCTCTCCCTGCTCTTCATCACTCTCTCTCCCTCCTCTTCATCACTCTCTCTCCCTCCTCTTCATCTCTCTCTCTCCCTGCTCTTCATCACTCTCTCTCCCTCCTCTTCATCACTCTCTCTCCCTCCTCTTCATCACTCTCTCTCTCCCTCCTCTTCATCACTCTCTCTCCCTCCATCACTCTCTCTCCTCCTCTTCATCACTCTCTCTCCTCCTCTTCATCACTCTCTCTCCCTCCTCTTCATCACTCTCTCTCCCTCCTCTTCATCACTCTCTCTCCCTCCTCTTCATCACTCTCTCTCTCCCTCCTCTTCATCACTCTCTCTCCCTCCTCTTCATCACTCTCCTCCCTCCTCTTCATCACTCTCTCTCCCTCCTCTTCATCACTCTCTCTCCCTCCTCTTCATCTCTCTCTCTCCCTCCTCTTCATCACTCTCTCTCCCTCCTCTTCATCACTCTCTCTCTCCCTCCTCTTCATCACTCTCTCTCCCTCCTCTTCATCACTCTCTCTCTCCCTCCTCTTCATCACTCTCTCTCCCTCCTCTTCATCACTCTCCCTCCCTCCTCTTCATCACTCTCTCTCCCTCCTCTTCATCTCTCTCTCTCCCTGCTCTTCATCACTCTCTCTCCCTCCTCTTCATCACTCTCTCTCCCTCCTCTTCCTCACTCTCTCTCCCTCCTCTTCATCACTCTCTCTCCCTCCTCTTCATCACTCTCTCTCCCTCCTCTTCATCACTCTCTCTCCCTGCTCTTCATCACTCTCTCTCCCTGCTCTTCATCACTCTCTCTCCCTCCTCTTCATCACTCTCTCTCCCTCCTCTTCATCACTCTCTCTCTCCCTCCTCTTCATCACTCTCTCTCCCTCCTCTCATCACTCTCCCTCCCTCCTCTTCATCACTCTCTCTCCCTCCTCTTCATCACTCTCCCTCCCTCCTCTTCATCACTCTCTCTCCCTCCTCTTCATCACTCTCCCTCCCTCCTCTTCATCACTCTCCCTCCCTCCTCTTCATCACTCTCCCTCCCTCCTCTTCATCACTCTCTCTCCCTCCTCTTCATCACTCTCTCTCCCTCCTCTTCATCTCTCTCTCTCCCTCCTCTTCATCACTCTCTCTCCCTCCTCTTCATCACTCTCCCTCCCTCCTCTTCATCACTCTCTCTCCCTCCTCTTCATCACTCTCCCTCCCTCCTCTTCATCACTCTCCCTCCCTCCTCTTCATCACTCTCTCCCTCCTCTTCATCACTCTCCCTCCCTCCTCTTCATCTCTCTCTCTCCCTCCTCTTCATCACTCTCTCTCCCTCCTCTTCATCACTCTCTCTCCCTCCTCTTCATCACTCTCCCTCCCTCCTCTTCATCTCTCTCCTCCCTCCTCTTCATCACTCTCCCTCCCTCCTCTTCATCACTCTCTCTCCCTCCTCTTCATCACTCTCTCTCCCTCCTCTTCATCACTCTCCCTCCCTCCTCTTCATCACTCTCTCTCCCTCCTCTTCATCTCTCTCTCTCCCTGCTCTTCATCACTCTCTCTCCCTCCTCTTCATCACTCTCTCTCCCTGCTCTTCATCACTCTCTCTCCCTCCTCTTCATCACTCTCTGTCCCTCCCCTTCCTCCCTCTCTCTCTCCCTCCTCTTCATCACTCTCTCTCCCTCCTCTTCATCACTCTCTCTCCCTCCTCTTCATCACTCTCTCCCTCCTCTTCATCACTCTCTCTCCCTCCCTCCTCTTCATCACTCTCTCTCCCTCCTCTTCATCACTCTCTCTCCCTCCTCTTCATCACTCTCTCTCCCTCCTCTTCATCACTTTCTCTCCCTCCTCTTCATCTCTCTCTCTCCCTCCTCTTCATCACTCTCTCCCTCCTCTTCATCACTCTCTCTCCCTCCTCTTCATCACTCTCTCTCTCCCTCCTCTTCATCACTCTCTCTCTCCCTCCTCTTCATCACTCTCTCTCCCTCCTCTTCATCACTCTCTCTCTCCCTCCTCTTCATCACTCTCCCTCCCTCCTCTTCATCACTCTCCCTCCCTCCTCTTCATCTCTCTCTCTCCCTCCTCTTCATCACTCTCTCTCCCTCCTCTTCATCACTCTCCCTCCTCCTCTTCATCACTCTCTCTCCCTCCTCTTCATCACTCTCTCTCCCTCCTCTTCATCACTCTCTCTCCCTCCTCTTCATCACTCACCCTCCCTCCTCTTCATCACTCTCCCTCCCTCCTCTTCATCACTCTCTCCCTCCTCTTCATCACTCTCTCTCCCTCCCTCCTCTTCATCACTCTCTCTCCCTCCTCTTCATCACTCTCTCTCCCTCCTCTTCATCACTTTCTCTCCCTCCTCTTCATCTCTCTCTCTCCCTGCTCTTCATCACTCTCTCTCCCTCCTCTTCATCACTCTCTCTCCCTCCTCTTCATCACTCTCTCTCTCCCTCCTCTTCATCACTCTCTCTCCCTCCTCTTCATCACTCTCTCTCTCCCTCCTCTTCATCACTCTCCCTCCCTCCTCTTCATCACTCTCTC